>JAUEKZ010159476.1:0-14624 GCA_031471865.1 Melibe leonina | reverse complement strand
CATCATTATGTTTTCTCTATGATCAATCCTCATATTCTATTTGATCCATCATTATGTTTTCTCTATGATCAATCCTCATATTCTATTTGATCCATCATTATGTTTTCTCTATGATCAATCCTCATATTCTATTTGATCCATCATTATGTTTTCTCTATGATCAATCCTCATATTCTATTTGATCCATCATTATGTTTTCTCTATGATCAATCCTCATATTCTATTTGATCCATCATTATGTTTTCTCTATGATCAATCCTCATATTACAGACTCTGCCGCAATCACCAGTGATAGTTATCTGAACTTGGAGCTGTTGAAGGAGTGTCAGCAGACTGAGCAGCCCGCCCTCCCCACGGAGTACGATGACATCATATCGGAGGCGGAGCTACAAGCTAAGGAGACGGAGCTTTCTGTTCAGACTGCCCAACCTGACTCGATGTATAATCTGGGCAACCTGCTCTATAAGTGAGTCAAGGGGGAGGTCCTTTTCATTGGATAGTTGGTTGTTACCTGTTCAGCATGACTGACTTCAAACACCTCTAAACTGTACATAATCACGCATAACGCGCATTTGCTGTCATCAATCGATAGAGCAGTCTATTTTGTTTTGTATTTTTTGTGTTTCTGTTTTTAAATGTCTAAACTGGAATTAAGATAAAAACTGTGACCTGTCAAAAGGGCGAAATCTAATCATTCCTTCTGCTTATTTTCGCATTTTACCAGGTGACGTTTTCTGTTTGTTTACCTTGTTTTTTTTTTTTAAAGAATTCACAATGACAAACCTGCAGAAACCTGTTTGATATATTTGACAGTGGTTCAGATGCTAGTTTTTCAGACTTTGACTTGGATTTAGACCCAGATGTTAATCCAAACACAGAAAAATCGAAAAAAAAAAAAGACCTTTCCGTGTACTTATGAGTGAAAGTGAAACTGACAGTGATGAGTACGATGTTCCCTGTCTGACTAAACACAAAAAAACATAAAGATAGGGTTTTTGACATGTCTTATAAATTTTGTTTATCATCAAATGTCACAACATACTTTCTTTACATGTTTTCATTCAATGTTTTTTGTTTGATGCGAAGTTCTATGTTTAATTAATAGCATATCTAAATCTCAAATCAATAGCTTTATTGTTTTTGTTTTTTTAATGAATTTTCAAAAACCCCCATAAACCTCAGGCTTCAACGGCTGTTAGCCGAAAAACGCCTTTGGCGCAAGCGAGTCATATGCATTCTAGGTCATATCAAAGGCAGGGATTTCAAGATAGTCAGTGTTATTTTTAACAATGCAATATTCAAAGAAAAAGGTGAAAGAGAAGGATGGGATGGAGGAAATGATTATTAAGGTATATTCACAGTAGGTTTCAATCTGGAGTTATGTCCCTTCCAAAATAAGTTTAAGTAAACTCTCTAGAATAAAAAGGAAGGAAATTTACCCAATCTTAATATTTCCAACTTTTTTTTAACCAATCTTGCAATGCAGGGGCAAATTCTATGAAGACAAGGCAGTGACTCTTCCATCAGACAACGACAAGCCGTTCATTCTTCGCACCATCTTGTCCTCCAAAGAGGCTGCCTTGGAAGAGTTCTCCACCCTGAAATCTCTCAAACATGAGCGAGTGCTCAAGCTCTATAATGGCTTCGAGGCAGACGGTCGCATACATTTTGTCCTTGAACATGTGGAGTCGGATTATGTTGCCCGTCATTTGTCACACAGGAGGAAGTACTCGGAAAACACGGTGGCTGTCATCATTCGACAGGTAGGAATTCCACATGCAGCATACAATAAATAGGAAGTCGTTTAAGGCCCATAGACCCGGAGCTTATCCTGGTTTTTATAGTGGGAAACGGACAAATGACAATGGTTGCCGTCCTCTGGATAGGACGCTGGTCTATCGCACATTACTTTCCCTTACCCAATTGTGGATTGGTACCCATTTTACACCAGGGTGGGATGAGGCCCAAGGAAAAAACCGAAGTGCTACTGGTAGAAATCGAATCCGAAGCCCCTGGATTCTGTGCTGTGTCACTCCCAGTTAGGCCACTGTGCCTCCAGTCTTAGTAGTTTTTGTATATCTATTTTATTTCCTGCCATTTTTCAGGTTTTGTTTGGCCTGGAGTTCTTGCACAGACACGAGTTGCTCCATCTCAACCTGCAACCTGCGTCTGTGCTGGTATGCAAACGAGAGGGGCCAGAGGTCAAACTGTCTGACTTCTGCTGTGCCAGGAAGCTTGTGCAGCCGGATGGGGAGAAGGTGCCCAGATTGGGCCATCCAGGGTTCATTGGTATGTAGTTCATTCAGTCATATTCATTCATTTATTCCATATAGTCATTCATTCATTCATTCACTCAATCATTAATTCATTAATTCATTATTTATTCATTCATTTATTCATTCATTCACACATTTATCCCTTTATTTTAACATTTATTCATTCATTCTAACATTCATTCAGTCAGCTTTTAATGCTTTTATTTAGGCTTTAAGTTCTCTCTATTTTTTAAATTTCTTTTAAACAATCACAAGATTTAAAAAAAAGAAACTTCAGTACTTTGAAATGACATGTCCAAAAAATTCAGTTGAAATGAAGTTACTTATGGTTTTTCCCATGTTTTCTCTCTCTCTTACTCTCTCTCTCTCTGTTTTATGATTCTTTTTCATTATGGCAACTTATTTCATAGCATGTGTTTTTTTTTTCATTTCAAACAATTTGCATGTGTAATACGAGGTCTATTGTTGGTAGGGTGTATTGGGCATAACACATTTGTGTATGTTTGCTATAGTAATAATAATAATAATGATAATAATAATAATAATAATGATAATGATCATAATAATAATATAAACCTTATTTGTCCCAATGGGAATTTCTTTTTACTGTGTGTCATCACTATGCTATGTGTGTAGATTTCATTTATCATTGTTATCATTACTTTATTTTTTTGTTACATATATAATGATTACTTATTACTGTTACTATCATCATTATTATTTATATTACCATCATCATGATGATTATTGATGTTATTATTATCCAGCTCCGGAGGTGATCGTACAAGACTTGGTGGAGTCCCCAGCTGATGTCTGGGGTGTCGGAGTTCTCACCTTTATCCTGTAAGACACAACTGCATTTATTCTTATACAAGTAAAATAAGAGCATATAAAGTGTCCAAAGTTGACAAAAAAACCAAAAGAACAACCAAACAAAACTGTCTGGCTGACCTGATTATCTTACCAAGTCACAGTATACTGTTACTGGGTCAACCAGTGTCAGTTTTGATCCTGTAATGCCAAGTGCCTGGCAGGATAGCTGCTAAATTACTGGTTTTAATATCTTATCTATGACACAGCAGGGGTTTGACCACAGACCTACCGGTTCTAAGACTACTGATTGAGCTATGGAGCTAGTCTCTCTTAACCCTTTCACAGCAAGGTCCGATTCTAACCCAACTGAAAAATGCAAAATCTTGAAAATGTATGAGTTCTTATACCAGATAAATCAGATGTCAGTTCACTGAGATCTGATTTACCTGGTATAAGAATAGGCAAGTCTTGAAGATTTTGGTGTCCTTAGCAGTGAAAGGGTTAATAGACAAGATGTGGCAAGGACAGTAATATTTCATGTTTTGTTGTTCAACTCTTGTCCCTCGGTACTAGTAAAGCAAGCAGTTGTTTAAATCAATTTGAGGATATCTACTTTAAAGTAGATAAACAAACAAACAAAGCAAAAGTATCTTGTCGATACTTTACACTTTTTTTTATGAAAAAATTTTTAATTTACAGTCAAAGACTATTTATCACACATACATACAGACACACACACACACACACCCAAACACACACACACACACACACATAGACACACACATGCACACACACATACACATACACAGATACACACACATACACACACACACACATACACACACATACAAACACACAGACACACACACATACACACACACAAACACACAGACACACACACATACACACACACACACACACACACAAACACAAACACACACACACATACACACACACACACACACACACAAACACAAACACACACACACACACCTTTTTTTTATAGATAATAGTAGATTACTGTTTATCATTTTCATATACATTTCTAAATCTCTTGATATTCATAGGCTGAGTGGCTTGTCGCCATTCAAAGGGGAGAATGACGTCTCCACTCTGGTCAACATCTCCTTTAATCGCTACGATGCAGCCGATCTCTACGAGAATATCACCGTGGATGCTCTCAAGTTCCTCTACAAAGTCATGAAGAGAATACCAAGGTCAGTGTTAGCACCGTCACTATTATGCTCAGTCTATATCTGTACCTTGACATTCTTCATCTTCATCTCCTACTTCTTTTTTTTCTTCTGTTTTTATCAATCCTTTCTGTCTTTTCTCTTTCCCTCTCTATGTCTGTCTGTAAGCCTGATTTAAAACTGTAAGCTAGTCTCTAATATGTATAGTTGTGTTCAAACCCTTAACAAAAATATTCCTTATTCCCCTCCCAGCAACCGTTTGACCATCCAAGAATGCATTGACCACAAGTGGCTGCAGATGACGGACAAATTGACCAAGGATAAAGACGAAACTGTTTTTCTGTCCAACAAACTGGCCACCTTTGTCCAGCAGTATGACACTGACCGGCAACGCGAAGACTTCAAGCAGGATTTCAGCGACGTTGATTTGCCAGTCAAAATGGCTGTCATCCCTCCTCCCGAGGAACGAGCTCGACTTAGAGAAGAAGCCAGCAAAAAATTGGTAAATTAATGCATGGCTTCTACTCAAATTGTTTTACATTTTCTATACTCTTTAAACCTCGTTATACCGCCAGGTGTGGGGAAAACACTAAGTTGGCTGTATAACAAGAATGGCGGTCTAATGAGAAGTATGCATTATATTGAAGTCATAATTGTTCTTGAATAGATGTTGGCAGTAGGTGAGAATGGCTGTGTAATGGGTGGCGGTGTAACGAGGTTTATGAATAATATGTTTAGTAATCAAATATTCTTCTTCTACCTCTGATTAGATTTAGTGCCTGGTTGTCATCAAAGCTTATCTTTTCTCTGTATGTGTTTTACTGTTTCTTTAGACATTCTTTTGGTCTTTGTTTCCTCTTGGTGTAGTGTTAAACTTACAGTACTAATTAATAAGTCTATTTTATCTGTTGAAACATAATATCGAAAACTGCTTAAAGCGTAATCATTTTTTAAAAACTTATCTGTCGCACAAGAATAACATATTATTATTACAGACACATTGACATGATTATCTAGCATTACAGTTGACTCTAGATAAGTCTATGATTAGGGAAGCAGAAAGTAAAGTTGAATTATAGCAAAACTTAGATGAAGAGTAAGAGGGGTGTACTCTATGTGAAAAGAAGTAAGAGTGACCAAGATTTGGGTTAAAATAGGCGTAAACAACATTGACAAATCTAGAGTGCATTATTTACTATGACTTTTCTTGTGACTGACTTAATAGCAAGCCATGGCATGATTAATAATAGATAAACAAATTTCCTGTGGTTTTTGTTCTTCCATTCATTTTAAACCGCTTTTTCTCACATCTTTTATTTCTGCATAATTGTTGTTTAGTAGTGCAGCTTTTCTATTTTCTCATTTAGAAAAATTCCATCTGTATTTCTTTGCTTGATCTTTTATTTGAAAGCCAATATTTGTTTTACAATATGTCGGTATAAGATAAGATAAGATAAGATAAGATATACTTTAATGAAACAATGTGTTGTGGTAGTTGTCTCTCTGATACGTTAAAATGTGTTTTCCCATGGTCAGCGCTAATGGATCACCGTCTCTTAGCCTAAACTTATCAGCCTACCGATGGCCGATGATGTGCATTCTCATTGGGTGGTTGTTTAACAAAATAAAATGGTTTCATTGGCTGATTGATAAAGCGATCTGATTGGCTATGACTATTCTTTTCTAGAAGATCTTATTGAATGTGAAAAACAGCAAATTATTGGCTAAGAAACAGGGTCAAACGTCAACAGTTGCAACCTCGATGTTGTTATCCAGAGGTTTTACTAGAATGTATGTTGCTATTTAGAGGCTCTTATTACTAATGGTATATAGCAAACAAATCGGGACCAGAGGCCTATGTCGTTATCCAGAAGTTGCACTGTACTTTCACACCATTTGACAAAACGTTCAATTTCCACATGGTAATTCAGTACATTGTCTTCTGTTATTATCAGGGCCTGAAGAGTGGTATCATTGGCATATCTTATCCAATATTTTTACGTTGTTCGTCTTGCTTGTGCAGTCATTCATGTATATAGTAAAAAGGGTCGGTGCAAGCACGGTTCCTTGAGGTGCCCCGGTGTTGGGGATCAGGGTGGATGAATGAAATTCTTTAGCACCGCCCGTGAGTGAGACGTATTGTGTACGGCCTGTTAAGGATCCATAGGTAATCGAGGTATCTTGGTTTAAGATTGTACAAAATGTGGACGCACACATGACTTTTTTTTCTATGTTTCCTCAACAATAAAGAAATATGTAGTATCGAACTTGTGTTTCTTGTCCAAATATTTAAATATTTCACATAAGGATGTTGTTCCTCTTCATAGAGATACTTTTCGTTTTCCCTAAAACCTGCTTACTTACAAGCCTTTGTACTTATTCTTACACAGATATCATTTTGTCCCATGCTTATCTTTTCTAGATAGGACAAGAAATATAGGTTAAACTGTTATATACTCTTGCTGTAGACTCCTAGACTTGCTTTCATTTCACTGCTTTTTGTTAATCATGTCTTAGTCCGAGCAGATGGCAGCTAGAGGTCGTAGGTCAACCACACCGCTGAGCAGACCATCCTTAAGTTTGGTGGAAAGGCTGCAAATCAAGGCGGATAAGCTGGCAGCAGATACTGAGAATCGGAAAGCGGTTATGGAGAGGAAAGAAGGGAAACAGATGGCGCGGATTGAGAGAATGAAGGATAAACTGGTTGGCTCCGATGCAGGCACATTAGAAGTGACCCAAAAAGAGACCAAATCTGAATGTGAAGGATCATCAATGGAAATACGCTCTACCACCGTAATCACAAGGACTGTTACCAGAGGGAAAAGTTCTACTGCAGACTGTCATGGAGGTCTGTCTGAATCTGAAGATGAAGACGAAGACATGAGCTCTAGGATAGAGAGGTTGGCTGGGAAAATCCTGGACTCTGCCATGACAGATGCTCTAGAAGTCCAAGGCCAAGCTTCCCCAGTGAAACAACCTGAAGGAAGCAATCCATCAGAATTATAACTGAATAGTTGGAAAGAGAAAAAAGAACAACCCCAACTATTCCAAACTGCTGGTACTGCTAATCCTTGCTGTGTGTGGCTCCAAATAATGTCATTTCTACCAGAGTGAATTGTGAATTCAAACTCCCAGTTTGATGAAAATTTCAAGTGACCTTTTATCCTTTTATTGAGCATCTTGTCATCATAGAACTCATTTAACATGTCCCTTTTTTTATCTTTGAATTTTTTTCAGCACTTTTTGTCTCCCTTGTGGTGTACCTTAACATGCCTCTTCTGTATTCCATCTAGTTCTTCACTACCTCGTACCTACTTTACTAATTTTCAACCTCAGTTCTTATTTATTTTTTTAATCTAATCACTAAATTGGATGGACTCTATTATGTATGTATCATTGTTATCTTTTCTCCATCATGATTTTATTTCATGATCATAAGGGCCAAAGTGTTTGGCATTTCCTGATTAATGAATGTCTGTCTCCATATGAGTAATGACTTCCCTTTTATCTATATGTGACTGGTCACCACAGTACGGTACACCAGGTACATTTCAGACAAACTGAGTTACTCTCGCAAACTTAAAAAAACAGAACTAAAATGTTTAAGTTTTGCTTTTTTCAAAGTGTTTTTCCTCATTATCATATTCATATATTGAAATAATTGGAAAAAGGGAATAAAACCAAGAAAAAAAAAATGTCTTAGTTTTAGTTACTTAAATCATGCTGTTTATAAGTGGCAACTCCTTTTTAGCCACTGTACCTCGGGTACCGAATCGTGGTGATGTGTCACATATGTCAGGAATGACTTTGGTGAAGGACAACTCATTCATCAATGAAACACTGGCTAATGTGCTGATGAAGAAAAAAAAAAAATAGAAATAGCACGAGATAAAATTTCTACTTGAAGTTACAAGGGGGATAAAACTTCCTACCGAGCAGCTTTTACAGTTTTTATATACATACCTATAGTACTTTGACAGTTTGGTAAAGCGTCTATGAAATCTAGTTTGCTTCTCCCTTGTAAATATGATATCCCTTATCCCTTTCAAAGCTTGACTTTTAAAAGATGTCTCCACCTTCGCCTACCACCACCCCCCTCCCCCCCCCCCAGCCCTCTATTGATCTTTCCCCTATTTGACCCTTGAAAATAAAGTATGAAGCAAATAATTTTCAGCTGTATTTTGAAATTGAGAGTGAACACACAGTCACTTAAATATAGAGGTTTTCTTTTTTATCGCATAATCAAAATTTTGTGCCATTACTTTGTTTTCCAAAATATATTTTCTTTTAACTTAAATTCCTTTTGATTTTTTGTACTTTTTTAATTGTTTTTTTATTTGTTTACTGGTCGAAGACTTCTACAATGTATCTTGCGATAAGTAGCACCCCACATGGCTTAAAAGATTTGACTGACTGACAAGTCATCCAATACCTGCACACAATGGCATTCAATCCTCTCCTTCTTCTTTCTTGTTCCAATCAACTGACTGACTCAGCTTGACTGAGTATTATTGTCAGTGCACATTTCAATGTGGTCGATTACAGAACTCTTAAAGCATTTTTCTTTCATTTCTAATTTAATTCAATAATGTATAGCGTCTTTCTTAAGGTTATATGATGAATTATGAAGCATATTTTTGAAGGCTTAAATGTTGTTCATAAGCTTTGTGCTTGTAGGCAAGCTGTTCCATAACCTTATAGTGCTAGGAAGAAGATTGCGAGGTTTTTTATTTGTTTTCGAATTAATTAAATAACTTATAGGGTCTTTCTTAAAGTTATTGTAGGCAATGGTCATGGAGGCAGTTGACCAGTTTTTTCAAGCCATCATTAATTTCACGAAACTCTTAAGGAGTAGATCAGATCTTTCAAGTCAGTCAAAGATTTAACTCATGATACTTATATTCTATTTTATAATAATTTTGAAAACATGTCCAAGGTCTGTTTGCCAACTATTTGTTACTAATTCTTTTTTTCTTTCTTTTTTTCCTTTACACAGAAAAAATAAATGCTGTCTACTGAAAGGAGGGACATGTGGCTCAACGGCAAGGATGACGAATTGAACTAAGAACGCTTTGTTGGAGTTTTTTGGTGTTTTATTGTTCAGTGCATTGTGATTTGTTCAAACCATGTAGGGCTTTGTTTACCTACAGTACCTGTGGTAAGGCTGCCTCAATATGTATTGTTGTTATAGCTGATTACCATATCTGTGTGTGTCAGGTTTGGTTTTTTTCTTTTGGTCATATTTTTAATCGTTTCTTTTGATATAATAAAAAACATGAAGGGAAAGAAATTGCCAGCGATATTCAATACTCACCTTCATCACTGTTATGAAATGTAATATTAATATTATAAATTTCATAATAGATAAAAACATTTCGTGTGGTCAAGTTGTTTTGCCTCACTTTTAGAAGCCTTTTTCATGCTGTATTTAATTGAAATGTCACTCAAAGCTTGTGCATTACACTCAAGTCGATTTGTTCTTTTTATCCTTATTCACAGTTTGTATACTATTTAATATCATGGGGATGTATTCTGTGCAATATTATTTATAGAGAAAGTCTTTTACTCTTTATACAAGCGCCTATTTGATCTTTTAGCTGTTCTATTTCAGTGTGTTTGTGTGATTACGGCGAGTTGGCCATTGTTGTATTCACTGCCCTTTTGCCAAATAAATCTGTTCCTGGCATCCCTTGTAGTGTATTAGTCGTCAAAGTGCACAAATACAAGAACTGCCCAGTCTGTTAGATTGTCATGGTAACCTTGTGCCTTTCTTATTTCAGCCAAGCTTGGCACGCAGAGATTTTACAATAAGCGTCTGACAATTTTGTCCGTCTTTTTAAAAAATATATTCCCCAGATACTTAATACGCTGTGCTCTTGTAAAGATATGCACACATTCTAGTGTGAACCAGCACCTTTTGTACAAACCCTTTAATTGATTTTTAAAAAATTATTTGTCTTCCATTTTAAAGAATGACAATCTTTGTGCAATAGACTGAGTGAGGACTTGTTTGCTCTCTGCGTATTACCCTGTGCAATCATTCTCTGCATTGTCATCACTTATTTAGAACCGACCTATGTACTATGACACAGTCAAGTCCCATTTACAAATCACTTTATGCTTTCTTGTCCTTTTTTGGTGAATCTTACCTCCTTTTATTTGAATTTTGTTTTTGAGGTCAAATGAAATCTGACACAAAATGCTCATTTTCATTATAGTTTTTTTTTTGTACGGTGATTTTTACCCTTTTTTTTATAATAATGGTAAAATCATTACCAGATTTTCCTTTTTTTCTCAACTGAAGAGTTGTACATGTATTGTTTTATTTATTTTGTTAAAAACAGATGACAGTAATATGTATACACATCCATTTTGTATTTCATACCCTATTCTGTGTTCTGATTCTTTGATTTGAAGTGGTTATGCTCATACCAAAACCGGATTACTTGAATTGGCATTAAGCTTATAGGTTTATTTTGATATGAACAGACATTTAGATTGTAGTTGTTTTAGGAATAAAGATACATATTAATAGGTGTAGTTTTAAAAATACTTTAGATTATTACTGTAATGAATTGTTCAACTACATTGTATACTTATTGTATTATTGTAACATCTATATTGATTGAGATACACAGTATTATTGTTTAGCACTAATAATGTCATGTAATACATTTTATAGTTAGTGAGTGATCATTTTTTTTTCTTTCCAAGTCTGATCAGTGACATCTTTGTACCTGTCTGTTGTTGTTATATTAAATAATCAGTCAGGTTTGCTGCACTACATACAGAAAAGGTATTTTAATTACATGTATTGATATTATTCGTTTTTTTCAGAAGCTTTTTTTTATCATTTTTAAACTTAAATTTTTTTTTTTATTATGACATTATGTACAATTGTCACTGTTCTGTCCTCACCTTTGTGATACACGATATTATGTATTTACTTGTAGTGCCTTTCAGTGCACCCTGCAGTGCACCCTTTCAGTGGATGCCCTCTGGTGTTGTCATGCCAAGCCCTTGCTTGCACAAAGCCTTAACCCTTTCACTGCGGAGCCCAATTCTAACCAAACAGAATATGCAAAATCTTGAGCAATGATGTGTTATTATACAAGTTGAATAAGATTTCAGACTTTTGGCATATGTCTGTCCATTGAAATCTTATTTATCTGGAATAAGAACTGGCAAATCTTGGAGGTTTTGATATCTAGTTAGCAGCTCAAGAAATAATATTAGCATAGAAAGGGTTAACTATGAGAGACATGACCAAACGTCCTTACAACTTACTACCACACCCTGAATTATATAGAGCTGCACCCACTCTCTGTCCTCCTCATTGTTTTTGGGGCCCTTTTGTTTGAGTGAGGTTTTTGTCTGTTTTCTTTGCTGTGAAATGAATGACTAAATCAGCTATCCCTCTAGTAAATAATACATTTTTATAATAATAATAATGTAATTACCTCGCAAGTAGTTCCAAGCCATTTGGATTTCTCACCAGTTGAAAATTATATTGTTTTTATGGTATGATAGTATACTACATAATATCTACTGCCCCAGTAAGTTGCAAGACTTAGCCAGTCCCATACAAACCCTTGGATTGAAATGTTTACACACACACAGCCTATTACTATTCGTCCTATGATGATTGAGTTGTTTCTCCTGTTTCCTTGCAGTATGGTCCCTGGGCTACCTACGCAAATAAATAAATTATGACACTTCAGCCTCTTCCTGGTGTTGGACATTAACTCTTTTACAGCGAGGTCTGGTGTTGGACTTTAACTCTTTTACAGCGAGGTCTGATTCTAAGCTAGCTGTAACGACATGCAAACTCTTGAAATGTACGTGTTCTTATACTACCAGATAAATCAGTAACCACTGACCTCAGTTCACTGAAATATGATTAATCTGGTATAGAAACAATCGAGACTTGAAGATGTTTGTGTCCTTGGGGTGAATTTTTTCATAATTAATGTTATGATTATTGGATTGTTTTAGTTGATGTAACGCCCTTTTTAACACAATTTATTTGGTCATTAAATAAAGAGACAGAGCTCTCTAGACACATAGATAAACGGAGCCGTGGTGACGAGCGGGCGTCTGCTCGCTCTAAACCATGGGGCGGGCGATCGCCTAAAAACGGTCGTCCAAGGTCTCCGAACCGGCACCAACGTGTCGATCCCGGAGCGCCACCCCCGTTTACCGATCTGCCCTCGGGTGGGTTTTGGCTTTCACCATACGCAACTACTATAGATAAACGGAAATCTCCTAGAATATCTCATCCAGTCACACAGGCCAACCAGCTTGTGCGCACTGTTCTCATAGCGATAATAATATTATATATAAGCTTGTTGCGCGACAGCGCTTGAAATGGGGATTTTAACATCTTAGATTGTGTCTTGGTCGGGATTTAAACTAGCAATCTACTAAGGTAGACACTCTACCACTTTGAGATACGAACCATAAAAAAATATCCTAAATGAACGAACAAGCAATCTACAAATGAAGAAAAAGATACGTCGCAAGTTGAACCTGCCTGATATGATGCCTGAAGTCTGATTTAAACCTGAACTGTGGGCGAATACGAAACAAGCCAATTTGAACAGGAAAAAAAAAGGAAAAATAGAAAATGACACTCATTGGTACCATGACCACGGCCCCCATCACCTGGCCGACAACACAAGACTATCACTGTCTATCAACTTGGCCATCTTCATTGCATATCATTTCAAATTTATTATATTGATTAAGGGAGGGGGGTGGGGGTCACGCGCTGCAAATATTTAAATAACAAGAATGTCTCAGTTTTCTTGGTTAATATCATGCAGGACAGTCCCGACACGAAGCCACAGAAAGCAGAATAATGGAAACGTAGAAATAGGCCTACAGTTAGAAACGTGACCTGAAGGGGGTTTGAACCTGGGACTTGCCTCGGCACCCATCTCACGACAGCAAGCTTCTTTTTATTATTATTATAATTTTTTTTTTTTCAATGGCTCTCCGGGATCGACGGGTGTCGGTTCGGAGGCCGGGATGGGAGGCCTGAGACAGTCACTGTGAAGCGGCCGTTCAACCCCCATTTCGGGGCGCGGGCACGAGCTCCCGCCCCCACCCCCCGTTACGGTCTCCCAGGGGTTCCAAACGAACCAACTACTACTAGCAAGCTTTTTTAAGGAATCTAACGGATTCAGATCTAAATAGATGAACTGAGTTACATTACTACTCCCCCAAGGTGGTAAGAAATACTAGTTAGGTTTTCCAAACAAACATAAGTATATTATATAGACTCACACAAAAAAATAGAAGGGAAAAATGTGCTGTCTCTTCTTAAAATATTTTATATTTTTTCATGAATTTGGTAGACAAACCTTCTTTGGTACAGTCGAATGTCACATGATTGTCCTTTAACAATCTGATGATTGAAAAAATGTTGTGAAAGATAAAACCATGATTGTAAGTTTATATTATTATTTAAAATTAGAATTAAAATTTAAGAAAAGAAGTAGCTTCCTGTGATGACGTAGCTTTGAACTGACGTTGTCGCATTGCCGTTGTAGGCTGCCATCATAGGAAAATGTGCTTTCACTTGTATCATATCCATTATTTCATTCAGCTAGTGGCTGGCTACCTCTACTTTGTGGTTACCTACATAACGATAAAAACTCTCATCAACGTACATAGGGTCCTAAAAATTTGCTTTCTCGTCGAAATGCATTAGGTAGCCACTGAAGGTTGTGTAGACTTCCTGTGGGTCTCCATACAGAATAGACGTCCCATGTCCCCGGATGTGCACTTTGTCTCCTGGGAAATTAAAACAACAAAACGTCATAATTTTAAAAATATAATATCAGAGTTGTTAAAATATCTATCCTCGCACAATGGATTGCCTGATATTTATTATTCTCTCTCTCTCTCTCTCTCTCTCTCTTTCCCTCTCCCTCTCTCTCTCTCTCTCTCTTTCCCTCTCCCTCTCTCTCTCTCTCTCTCAGAGAAAATAGTATTTTATTCCTGCACGCACCTCAGACTTTGATACTGAACGAGATTTTGATCGTTAATAGCTTAAACGATTCGTCTCGATCGAACTTAGATTCCCGGATATTTTAAAATCAATGAAATGTTTCAGGAAAAAAACCCCAACAAACAGTAGGTAATTTGTCAAATGGATACGTCACATGTCAAACACACTGCCTTGATATTGTAATTTTGATTTTCTAAAAAAATATCACCAAATACTTTGTCAAATATGTGTGTGTGTGTGTGTATGTGTGTCTCTCTCTCTCTCTCTCTCTCTCTCTCTCTCTCTCTCTCTCTCTCTCTCTCTCTCTCTCTCTCTCTGTATGTGTGT
>JAUEKZ010159475.1:0-27839 GCA_031471865.1 Melibe leonina | reverse complement strand
TCTGGTGGTCGCTTCTTCTGTATCTTCTCTTTTGCTTTACCTGTCATCTTACTTTTTCCAGTGCTCCCTAGCAAGCTCACACACACAGCTGTTTTGTATCTGTTGGCTCAGTCTTGGTCCTGCCTGTTGTCCTAACAGTGGTCATCCCCCATGTTTTTGCACTATGGTACCTAACTACAGGGTCAATTGCTATCTAAAACGACTGAGTACTTTTGTACACAAAGGGTGGTCGAATATCCTGGGTCTCCCCGGACCAAAATGGTGCATGATTTGGGTAGTAGCCTTTGTCTGTTTGTGTGTCCTGCTTTTCTCAACAAACAAATATAATCACTCAAAATGTTTTCATGATTACAAAAACATTTCTTATAACAAAAATGGAATTAGATGTTTGTGTTACTGTTATTATTGGTACCATTATTGTTATGTTTACAATGTGCCCACAGTCTCCTTATTGAGGCATAAGCTGTGTATTACAAATGTCCGTTATAACTGTTATTATTACTGTTACTGATAACAGCAAAAGTTATTGTAAAGATGCTATTTGTCATATGAATTATGTTTATTTTATAGGATTTGTGTATGACCCTGAGTGTGTATGTGCGCATGTGTACATATGTGTCTGTTACCATCATATCATAGGATAGAAAAGGTTATACAAATATATTACAATTTATTCATATTTGTGTATAACTGTGGTTGAGCATAATAGAGAAAAAAAAAGATGTTACAAAGTAGAATGAGAGTGATAGAGTGAAGAGCTTTTTGAGGAAGAGAGAAACTGATATGATTTATGTACATACTTAAAACTTAGTTCATGCATTGTCAGTCATATTTTTTTCCTGTAAATCACCTCTTTGTCACCTTTTTTGATAGATGATATTCTTTTCATTGTAAATCATCTCTCTGTGAAACGTCCCTGGCAGGGTCAAAGTCTGGCTATTCTTTTAACTAGCCTATTATCTTACTTTCCTCTGGGCGCCTATATGACCATAGCAGTTGCAAGTGCCCTAAAACTCTCAATAAACAAACAAACAAACAAACTCTCAATAAACAAATACACAGTTCAATCCCAAATCAGGAGATTACACCATGACATACCCAGTGATGTCCTAACCATTTGTGCTTGTGTTGGAATAAAGAATGTAAATACATAGTAATGCTTGTCCTGTTTTTGCCTTAGTCTTTTTTTTCTTTTTTCATCACTTAATGGAGGTGCGGTGGCCGAACTGATGGTGACACAGCACAGAACCTGGGGGTACCTTTGGTTTTTTCTTTGGCAAGGAAATTTACTCTAATTGCCTCACTCCAAGCAGGTGTAAAATGGCACAAATCCACAATTTGGGTTTGGGAAAGTAATCTGCGATACACCAGCGCTCTCTCCAGAGGGTGGCAGCAATTATCATTTATCTAATATGTCTATCTCTCTATCTATCTTTTTATCTATCTATCTCTCTCTCTCTTTCTCTCTCTCTCTCTCTCTCTCTCTCTCTCTCTCTCTCTCTCTCTCTCTCTCTCTGTGAAACGTCCCTGGCAGGGTCAAAATCTGGCTATTCTTTTAACTAGCCTATCATCTTACTTTCCTCTGGGCGCTTATATGACCATAGCAGTTGCAAGTGCCCTAAAACTCTCAATAAACAAACAAACAGAGCTCTCTTAAAAAGCATATACGTATAGCTATCAGTGAATCGTACCTGGCAGGGTTCAAATCTGGCTATTCTTTTCACTAATCTATCAGCTTACTTACCCCTTGGCGCTGAAATACCTTAGCTGTTGAAAGCGGCCGAAATCTCTCAATGAACAAAACAATAAACAAAAGTCTGGCAGTCCTTTTAACTCACATATTATCTACCCCTGGGCGCTGAAAGGACAACGTGAGGAATGAAAGGAAACACTTCAGAAACTGCGAAGTAGTGTCTGCCTTGAAACAGTACGTCGGTATCTCAATCATTTGAGCGTTTGTCTCGCAACCAGTAGATCGGTGGTGCGAACCCCGGCCACGTCAAATCTAAAAAGAACTTAAAATCGGCATATATAAGCAGCTGTCCCACACCAGGCACTCAACATTGTGGGAACAGTGCTTAAATAGGTGGACCCGTTGTCAGTATAATGTGATTGAGAGTGATTGATTCAAGTGATCCCTCCGTTTATCTTTGTGCTCTACGCATCATAGTAGGAACAGTGCTAATATTGTTTGGCCCGCTGTCAGTATACCTTGACTGAGGAGAGATATTCTAGTGAGCCCTCCGTTTATCTCTGTGTGGCAGCGCGTTAACTTGTCTAGAGCGCTCCGCTTTTGATGTGGCCTACACTGTGTTAAAAGGGCAGTAAACAACCAACCAACCAGCCAAACCCTGGCCGCATCGTAAAGGTACCTGAGACGTGAAAATCGTCATTTCAGCGGCTGAGACAGCAAGGCCTCCTGTATCAGTCTCAGTTCCCTGTTCCGCTCCTGCCAACCCGTGCTGTCATTATTGGCAGTCATGTAAGCAAGAGGAGCAACATAAAATTTGTATCCAGATCTCAAGCAACTCACACTTACAATGTGTTTGTTGCTAATCTTTGATAAAAGACATTTTTGTGAGCGTCTTTGGTGGTCGCTTTCTCTGTTTTTTCTCTTTTGGCTTCACCTATCGACTTACTTTTTCCAGCACGCTCTCCAGTGCTCCCTAGCAAGCATACTACACACAGCGTTTTTTGTATCTGTTAGCTCAGTCTTGGTCCAGCCTGTCATCCATACAGACTTATGGTCATCGCCCATGTATTTGCACTATGGTACCTAACCACAGGGTCATTTGCTACCTAGAAGGACTGAGTAAACCTACTTTTGTACACAAAGGGTGGTAGAATATCCTGGTTCTCCTTGGACTACAAAAGTGCATGATGTGAGCAGTGGACATTATCTGTTTGTTTGTTCTGCTTTAAGACTGTGGGAGGTGATTTTTTTCCCCTGTAAATCATCTCTTTGTCACCTTTTTGAGAGATGATATTTTGTCCTTGTAAATCATCTCTATGAAAAATGTCAATGGCGTGGTCAAAATCTGGCTGTTCTTTTAACTAGCCTATCATCTTAATTACCCCTAGGCGCTTATATGGCCATAGCAGTTGCAAGCGCCCTAAAACTCTCAATAAACAAACAAATCAGTTCACTGTACTGGGTGAACTCTCCGTTTCATTTGTGTGTGGCTATACGTTAAACTCGTGCAGAGCGATCTGCGTTTGATATGACCTGTACAGTAGGTACCTACATACACTCGAAAGAGTTTTAGCCCTTTCACAACGGGGTTCGATTCTGACCAAACAGAATATATACAAAGTCTTCAAAATATATTTGTCAGGCTTTTGGCATATGTCAGTCCACTGAAATCGGATTAATCTGGCATAAGAACAGGCATATATTGAAGCTATATATATCTAATTAGTTTCATTAGAAATAACATAAGCATTGATAGGGTTAAACAGATCACATCCTGAATTGAATAAGTAAATATGCCGGAGAATAAGAGAAAACGAGTCAAGGGAACACCAACTGTAGAACTTCATTTACAGACTTAAGGTCATCCACCATGTTTTACACTGTGGTACCTGACTATGGTCACTTGCTATCTAAAGGGACTGAGTACTTTTGGACACTAAGGGTGGTAGAATATCCTGGTTCTCCCTGGACTATAAATGAACCAAAGGGAAAAATTCGACGAGGCGGGACTCAATGGATAGTGACACCAAATTGGAGCTCTTATAGTGGGTGTGATTATATTTTCTCCAACTCCTGTTTTACATCGTGCTGCCTATGTTATAAAGCTATAGTTTAACTTGATCGGTACAGAGCCTAACTATCTATATTTCAACTTTGAATCCTCATGTCGTTCGGCATGGGTTCGAATCCTAGTCGGTGCAAACATTTTTTTCCAGGGCTTCCCTGTCCACCCAGAAGTAAAATGAGTACCATAGCAAGGTTTCTTTTCTTTAGACTCAGCGAAAGTAAAGGCAGCGTGGAAAGCAACGATAGCATATCACACTGTCTAGACTGTATTACAATCAGGAAAGTACACTTCAATAGCAACCGAACACTTCATTTACTGGGTCATTTGCGTCAAATGCCGATTTTAACAGTTTAAGTATGACGCGGTCGGTCTCGAACTACAGATCTACCGATCCCGAAGCGGACGCTACAGAGCCAGTTTCGTCAATTACAACCATCCATGATAGGTCAAGATATTATCTCGATAAAAATGTCTTAGATTTTTCAAATTAAGATTGAATTGATTTTTAAATATACTATTACTAGGTAGGACCATCATTATGATAACAAAGCTAATTTTGAGCCTAAATGTTATAGATACATGGAATATTATAGGGCAATTATTATCTGGAATCTAATAAGTTGAGGGAACCTCTGATCTTTTGCAACATTCAAGGGATACTGGGATTGACATGTCGCACTTGGATCGACGAAAAAAAAGGGGAAAAATAGGCAATAACGTCAGTTTTATAATGTTCTTCCTTTAATTAAGCTCCGATAATTAAGTCAATGCTAATTATTTGGAATTCTGAGTCTATATTTCTACGTCACATGATTACGAAGGAAATCTTGAAAACCCATGTGACAAACACTAACCAATGAGAGTTCTTGTTTGGCGTTGAGGCGATCAAGACTGTCGATAACACCGCTTTTGCTGTGTATAACGGGTTTTACATTATTTCAGAAATGCCAAATCGACCGAAGAAGGATAAGGTAATTCGTGTTGAGGGTAATAATACACAGGAAATATAAGTACTGGAATTAGGAAATACAATTTTAAACTGAAGTCAAGCTTGATATATTTTGGGAGATAGACTGAGACAAATGTTGGTTGTGTTGTCATGCAGAGAAAATCATGTCCCATGTTTCACACTCAAGTAAATTTTATTTGTTATCTTTCATTTCAAGCCATCAACGAAGACAACCAGCAGTGCCAAAAGTACTGGAAAGGAAACTTCGGATAATGGAGATAATGAAGTAAGTTCAATTTTCAGCTCCGAGTTGATAATGAAGGCCGCTGTAGACTAGGTACTCTATTACTGCTAACAAGTGTAATTGATCCATTATTCTACAAAATGGCGGAAATTATTCGTCAGGAGAGTTGAAATTAGACGATGTATTGAGCAATTCATTTTCGTACTGTATTGATGATTTAATGTGAAAAGTATTTTATATCATTACAATATGTTATGAGGAAGATTATTTTCTTGTAGTCTTTATAAGGTATGTCTCAACATAATCTTGGTCAAGCCTTTGATTCCACTGAGTGCTTGATTTTAGATGGACATCTTGTAAGGAAAGTTGGATCTGGCACAATCAACTTTCAAGTCTTGATAATTTAGATAAAGGGTGTAATTTTAATGCGCTTTTATTAGAGTGCAATGAAAAGAATGAAAAGTCACAGTGTATATTTGGATCACAAGTGACAACTTGAGTTATTCCTGTTCACAACCCAGTCAACCGACTTGGATGCCTTGGCAGCTTCACAGACGGCAGGGTTGAGAATTTTATAGGCGATAACAATCCTTGCTAGGTCTTGATAGGTATTCCAATTGTTAATTTTCAGATTGACAGTTCCATTTTGGCACAATTTGTCTCTGCCAACTTAGATAGTAACTAAAGTAGTGTTGTGACAGGTCTTTCTCCAAATGTTTGCCTCAGTTTGGAAACAAATATGCCAGACATCGTGAAAGACGCATAAACGGTTTAAAAATTTAATATATGATCTCAGTTTCAAGCAATAACAGAATAACAAGTGGAGAAATTTTTTTCCCGGAATTGTTTAAGGTATGCTTCAGAGTTTGTCTGGTTGGGTGTGCTGCTAATCTTGTCTGCAAGATTGTGAATGTAGTCCAGTCTAGATAGTTTCTTTCATATTTGTGTATAATATATCTGCTCTGAGGCATATATTGGTGCATAATATTTTTGCTCTGAGGTGTTGTTAATGTTTTACAGGGGTCGTTGTTTTGATGATTTTTTTTGTATGATAGAAGGGATTTTAACCCTTACACAGCGGAGATTGATTCCAGCCGAACAGAACATGTGAAATTTTCTAAAGTTACTGGTTCTTATACCAGATAAATAAGATTTCAATAAACTGGCATATGCCTAAACACTTCGTGCATGGAGCTAATTGATCAAAATTAGCCCAAATGTCCACAGGTCACCGAATGAGGCAAAAAATCAATTTTGCCATCATTCGTTAAATTGAGCTGCCTTGCTTTGAAAACCAATCATTGAAATAATTGTGTTAAGAATTAATTATTTCCTGCTTGAAGACAACTGGCTGACTAATTTTGACATTCAGGAAGACAGCCTGAGAAGATGGATAGGGGCGTGGTCAAACCCTATTTTGTTGTAGGAGTCTCTCATGTTTCTTTTTGCAACTACGTTCTTGTATTGTGCCTGTGTGACTTGTTTGATCTCATTTATTTCTTTCTCTAACTCCCTCTTTTCTGTCTCTCTCTCTATTTGGTTGTGGTGTTGAGCTGAATGGACACCATTTTACCTCTCAGATCATCCATGTCTTCTTTTTTTATCTGCCAATTCATTCATTGCTAAGTATGACAAGAGTGGTTGACATCAGTGTTTTTATCTTTTACAACAACAACAAAATAAGCCACACCAAAGAAATTATTGTATCAACACTTTGCCCATTCAGGAACGATTGCAACAGGTTGGCAACAATTCATTGTTAGTTGAGGGTAATGAAAATAGCTACCAGATAACGTAGTTTCAAAAAGATTATATGCAGCTATTTAGAAGATTTTGAGTAGTTTTTCTACACCAGTAGGATTAGGTGAGGAAAGCTCCAAACCATCATCTTTTTGATAAATTCTTCATAATGCAACAACAAAATTATTAGATGCTTGCAATATAAATAGATTCTGAAAATTGCTTGGGTTAGCTTTACAAGTCATATGTTCATGGTTTATTTATGTTTTGAATTGAATTTTTTGTATTATAAAAAGTCGTCCTCTTTGGTAGTCAGTCTTTTTGAGCCTTATGGCCCATAGACCCGGAGTTTATCCCGATTTTTGTAGTGTGAAGTGGAAAAATGACAATGGTTGCCACCACCCCCTTGATAGGATGCTGGTCTACTTTCCCCAACCCAAATTGTTTATTGGTACCCATTTTGCACCTGGGTGGGGTGAGGCAATTGGAATAAATTTCCTTGTACAAGGAAAACCTGAAGTGCCACTGGTAGGAATGGAACCCAGAGCCCCCGGTTCTGTGCTGCGTCGCTACCAGTTAGGCCACAGCGCCCCCCCCCCCCTCTTTGGTAGGTTTTCTGGTTTTTCAGTTGGGCCTCTCAAATTTGGTACATTGATGATTGAATCACTTCCTCATTCTTTGCACAACAGAAAAAGAAAGCACAGCAAAATGCATCTGAATCCCATCCACCGCCAACTGCAATTTCAAAGATCAAGTACCCTGGACCACCTCATATAAAAAGGGATAAAAGGCAAAACTCATCAAGGTTTAATGTCTCAAAAAATAGAGAACTTCAAAAGCTTCCTCTGCTCAAGGGTAGGTAGCTCTCAAGTGTAAAATGGACTTGAATATTAAAAAAAAAAAGTTAAACTTCATATTGTTTGCTTTTTGTCTTGTCATTTATCAAATTACCATCCTTTGTTTTTATTTAATGCTGAAATATTGTCATAAGTCATTAAAAATTAGTATGTATTACCAAATCCATGCATGTTATGGATGTTTGTGCTGACTTGTGAAAAACAAAATTATGCTTCATTTTCAGATGCAACCCCAGCTGAAAGGGAGGAACTTTTTATTCAGAAGATTCATCAGTGTTGCGTCCTTTTTGACTTTGTTCAAGACCCATTAAGTGATCTTAAATGGAAAGAAGTGAAAAGAGCAGCACTGAATGAGATGGTTGAGTATGTGACCCAGAATAGAGGTGTCATTACTGAGGCCATTTACCCTGAAGCAATTCACATGGTCAGCGTAAGTGTTTCTTTTTGATGACTTCCTTACTGGCAAGTGTGGGCGCAATTGTTTCCTTTTAATGAGAATGGATCACTGAGAAAATATGCTGCTATTAATTTTCAGACAAGCCATAGAAACTTTTCCTAGGAAGGCATGAATGGAATTGACTTTTTAAGCCTGTAAAACTTTAAATTTTCCTCACAGCTTTTCAGTTCTAGTTTTTTGTACAATATTTGATGACATACCATTGGTACACTATCTCAGACTGACCCCTTAACATTAGGCACAAACCTTTAAATGTCCTCTCAGTATTTTACCTACACTTGTGATTTCCTTTCCTGCTAAACATAGATGAAGCTGGACAATTTTCAGGGTTTACTTTTTTTTTTCATCTCATATGCATAATTTTTTTTGAAAAGGTTGATTAAAATTATTGCAATTCAATAAAATTTAAGCCTCAACTTTTCAATCTTGTAAATTGCCAGAGTTTTAATGTTTTCCAGGTAGCCCTCATTTCAGTATATTGATGATAGTTTTATTTTGACAAAAAAGATGTTGATAAAATTCAGGATGATTTTGTTGGTATATTTTATCGAAATGTTCTTTATAGAAGTCATCTTTAATGTCAACTTGTTTGCCCCTCTCCCTTGATAGTTTTCTGGCAACTTGTTCAGAACATTACCTCCTTCGTCCAATCCGAGTGGGGCTGAGTTTGATCCAGAGGAGGATGAGCCCACCCTTGAGGCAGCATGGCCTCATTTACAGGTATCTTTATATATTTATCACTTAGCCAGGCTGGTCAGGCTGTTGAAGACCATCTTTCTCTTGAATGAAATGGGTAGGAGGGAAGGAGAATCTATAGAGATGCCAATAGAATGAAAGTCATGTAAACCACTAATACAGTTTTATATTTGCTTTTGTATAAAGGTAGAATAATTCATTTGTGTGTGAAGATAGATTTACTTGTTTGTGTGTGAATGTCGAAAATATTGATAATGAAAATATGCTTAGATAGACAATGAATACCGTAAATCCGAATTCAGAGACAAGGTTTCAAAAGTTTTTTCTTAATAGAGTAGAGGCAAGCAAAGGATTGTAATTATATTGATTTCAACAGTGTATTTCATAATAGATGTATTCAATCCTCCATGGCAATTTGCAATATGGCTGAGAGCGGTTATAGTTTTGAGTTTGTTCTCCAATTTTTTTTTTCACCTCAGTAAAGTGCTAAGATATTGACATGAAAGCCAATTTCTCTATTTTTTTTCTTTCCAGTTGGTGTACGAGTTTTTCCTTAGATTTTTGGAATCACCAGACTTTCAGCCGAATACAGCCAAACGTTATATAGACCAAAAGTTTGTTTTACAGGTACTCCTTATTTATCTGCTTTAGTTGTTTATTTCTTGAATTTTAGTGATCTTAATTTATTTTTAATCTTCTTATCCGTTGATATCTTTTTGGGTTTTATTTTACTGTTCCTCTTGACTGTTGCTTCTTGTACCAGAGAATTGGAAGTAAGTGCCCTGTCCCTCAATTAATGCCACTTAAAATTAAATAATTGAGTTAAATTATTTTTTTCTCTTTTTTATTCACCAATAATTTCTAATATAAGAATATATAATTAATCGCCAAGGCAAGTTTTCTCTTGATCCTTAAAAGAGTTATTTAATCTTTTATCATTTTATTCCTTTCACATTTTTATCCATCTTTTAAAAATAAGAATTGATCCAGTTTCATTTTGTTCATATTTTTCAGCTTCTTGATTTATTTGATAGTGAAGACCCCCGTGAAAGAGATTTCCTGAAAACAATCCTTCATCGGATCTATGGGAAGTTTTTGGGCCTTCGAGCATATATACGGAAACACATCAATAACATATTTTACAGGTAAAGTTAGATTACCACATATTTCTTGTGCTAGTGAATGTAACAATGGAAGAGTTATTTCTAGAATAAGAATTTTTTTTTTTTTCAAAAGGAGATGCTTTAGTGTGAATTATGGTGTAGCAATGACATTTGCTTGCTCATGGGTTCGTGTCATTGGCAAACATGCTACATTTGTTATTTACAAACTGATATGAATGAAACATTGCAGTCAATCAGATGAAAGGTCATATTAAATGTATGCAAAAGACAAAATGTCAGGAACATGTCATAATTGATTTTTTCCCTCCCGCTCCCTTAAAACATCTTTTTTTTTGGTTTGTTTCAGCTTTGTTTATGAGACTGAAAGACATAATGGAATAGCAGAGTTATTAGAAATTTTAGGAAGGTAAGCCGTTGTATTGGTTTGTGTGAAGGACTTCTACCTTTCTTTTTATTCAGGTCATTTCTATATTTCTTACTCTGTAATTTATAGCAAGATTGTAAAAATATTAATGATTTTAATTAATTCGTTTATAGATCAAATTCTAATGATATTATTGGTTTATCTGAACACCCATGCTGGTTGTTGCAACAAGATAATCAAAGACCTTTGTTCAGTTGTATGTGAAAAGAAGTCTTCAAACGTTAAAAGTTGCCACAAAGTACAGAATAAAAGATGATGCCTTGCAACAACACAGTACATGTACATTTACTTGAGAACAAATTGGCAACTGGATGTAGATGTTACATGAAAAAATATTCTATGATTTCTGAAGACACCTGGGAGTCAAATTACCTATTATATGCCCTGTGTGAGGGTTAAGTTAAGCTGCTTTATTTCGTGTATTCAGTATTTTGTTCTACATTTTTCATGTTTTTCACATGTCGTCCTTTCTAGTATTATCAATGGGTTTGCACTACCACTCAAGGAGGAGCACAAGATCTTTTTACTGAAGGTGTTGCTTCCCTTGCACAAAGTGAAATCACTGAGTGTCTATCACCCCCAGCTGGCCTATTGTGTCGTGCAGTTTTTGGAAAAAGACCCAAGTCTCACAGAACAGGTAACCATTGACCTCTCTTTTAGCTATACAAAAGTGGGTTGTTTTTTTTACTAAATCAGTGATTGGATGACATGTTAAGGGATATTACAAGAATCTGCAAGATTGGAAGATTCTAAATTTTATTGCCTTGTTGCTTATGTAGAGAATGAAGGATGGTCACTAGCTACAATTACTATAAAGCGTGCCTTCTTATAGCCTGGCTGATGAATGCAAATTGAAGCAGGGTCATGCAGGGCATTTTAGAGCTAATGTCTTCTATAAATATAGGTTACATATATTCGCTTTAGAGCATGATATTTCGATTTCCATATTCTTAGGTGGAGGCTATTTATTAAAAAAATATTGTTGGGTTTATTTCGCCACTTTAACATTTTAGACATTTGATCATATCAACAATTTCACTAGGTATCATTCCCTTGTTGGTTTTCTTTCTCATTTCAGGTCATCATGGGGCTGTTGAAATTTTGGCCCAAAGTGCACAGTCCAAAAGAGGTAAGATTCCTAATTTTTTTCCTTTTGGCGAGTTTATCTCTTATTAATGTGAGCTTTAAGCTGTCTTTTCTCTCCCTCCTACTGCAAAAGGCATGCATGTGCGTCATGGTTTTTATTTGAATGTAGTAGACAAGACTTGTGGATTGTCTTGGTTTTATGTTGAATGAATTATGTTAAAAATCTGAGGCTATATTTTGATCAGCAGTAAGTTAAGTCACATTTGGGAAGGATGTGTCATGACAGAAGACAATAAAAATCATTGTGATTATTAAGATATTTTTTAGGTGATTAATGGATGGAGAAATAGATTTTTAATCACATGAATGAGATAGAAAGAAAATCAACTACTTAAAATGTAGGTTGCATAAAATGCTAAATATTTTTATGCGTTTCTAAACCAATAAAGGTGATGTTTCTAAATGAATTGGAGGAAATACTTGATGTCATTGAGCCAGCAGAATTCACAAAAGTCATGGTGCCTCTCTTCAAGCAGCTCGCCAAATGTGTGTCTAGCCCACATTTTCAGGTAAAGTACTGATTCTATACTCCATATAAGTTGGTACTGTGACATTGTATTTAAAAAATGCTTCATAAGTTTTAATTATTGTGTCTCATACTCCATTTGCATCAATGTTAGGTCATTTTAAATTTTTACAGTAAGTCCTTAGACATATCACTAGTACCGGTTCTGTAGCTCAATAGTAGCCTCAGAACAGGAAGGCCGGTAGTTTGAACCCTGGCTGCGTCATATCTAAGACTTTAAAATTTGAACTTTTAGAGGTCCTTGCCAGGCACTAGACATGATAGGAATAGTTCAAGATGGGTTGCCCCAGTTTTTCGTGGCTGTACATCAACTTATTGACAGAGCTTTGCCTTTGATATAACCCTTAATTGTGTTAAAACAAAAGGGCATTTGACTGGCAACAATCAAAGACGTCTTTTATCATCAATCATCAATCATGGGCAAGCAATTATATCTCAGCGTTACAACTTATCTTGGTATATAAATGTCTTGATAATTTGGTTCACAGCCAGCTTAGTGTCATTAGCCTGCTTTGCATTTTTGGAGAAAACTTAACGTGCCACTCACAAGGCTCTGATATATATATATATATATTGCTTTTGCATAAGCAGGAACTCTCCTTTGTAGAAGGAATTTGGACTCATTCATATTTTCCTTTTCAGGTTGTTAATAAGCTAATGTGCTCAGTTTTACAATATTATATCAGTACTGGTGATAGTTGTCAACTGAAATCAATGATATTGTAGTTAGTATCAATGATAGATTACTATCTCCATTATGCTAAGAAATGGGTGTAAAGGAAGTAAAAACAGGGCTTAAAGGCAATTGTTGTCACTTTTTGCTACTGTCAGCATTGATCTGTTCCTTGATTTTCAGGTGTCTGTAATGGTTGTGGTTATTTTTTGTTTGTTGCTGTCATGCTCCATTTGAAACAGGTGGCAGAACGTGCTCTCTACTACTGGAACAATGAGTACATTCTCAGTCTTGTGTCTGATAACGTAGGCACTGTCCTCCCCCTCATGTTCCCTGCGCTGTATAAGACACAGCAGCACTGGAACAAGTAAGCCTGTCTGGCCTACCCCCCCCCCCCTCCTCCAACATTGGTCTGAATGAAAACCGTGCCCCTCCACTCTTCCACTGAATTTAACAATGCTTGGCTTCAAACTTTAAACCCCATTGCTGATCTACAGATATTTTTATCATAGCATTCTTTTCTGCCTTTCCAAGTCTGTGTTGTTTTAGAAGGAAATGCTTGACTTCCTCTCATTGTATGATGTTGCTATGTGTACCCCATTTCATTTGTTCATTATTCTTTGATTTATTTCATCATCATACATGGCAATGTTGTCCTGACCTGTGGTAAAGTTTATTGTAACCTGCACCAGCACAATCTTCCCTTTTATTTTTAGACCGATCTCTTGAAAACCAATCCAGGATAAAATTTGTCTTTTCATTGCAAGTTCTAGTAAACTCATGGACATTTCTATTCTTTTTATATTCTGTCATGAATGCTTTTCTTATTTTCTGCTTGAGTAACAATACTGAAGTTCATAACTATACTGAGGGTTGCTTAAAATCTCTGCCCTTTGAAAGCCCTTTGCTTTTGAGATCAAATCCTATTTTTCCTTTGTAGTATTTAAGAGGCAACACTCCTGTGCTGTGGACTGATCAATTTGTACCTATGTCACATTTTAGCAGCTCATCTTGCAAGTTAGATTATTGACATCACTTTGGCTGTTCTCTTCCAACCAAATCCAATCCATTTTTGTGGCAGCTTTATGTTAAAAGGTAGTCGCGACATTGCATAGTGTTACATGTGTTATTGTTGGGATGTGAGTTTGGAATGCATATCTCAATCAACTCATTTACAAGAAGAGTTCCATCAAAGACTTTGGCAGTCATTATTATAAATAATAGTAAGTAAAGTGTATTTCTTTAGTGCTCTTGTCTTGTAGGTTTACAGTTAGTTAAACTGCACTGGGTTTCATTCCAGCTTTGGCACTTTGCAATTTCCTTGGGCAAGAGGTGAACCAACTATTGTTTACTCTGACAAAAGAGCCAATTCCCTTTTGGCATTGGCTATAAGCCTGATGAAAAATCTATTCTATTCTAAAGGCGCCTTGGCGAGCTGAAAAACTAGCGTAGGCGAGCTGAAAAATTGAATTGAATTTCAAATTTTTTTGTGTTGATGCCTCAAAGTGCTTTTCCTGAACACATGATGACCTCAAAATCATATTCACTAACTAAAGACAGAATGATAAGATTGAAAAAGAAATCCTCATGCCCCCCTCTGTTTGTTGATTTTCATATTCCCTGCGTAGATTTTTTCCATTTCCATATTGCATACATGTTTATATTTACATTCCTCAGATTGCAGACCTTTTTTTTGTGCATAAAAATATGCTGCTAACCTCTGACCTGTAAAAAATTTGCATGATTGTGTCCTGGTATTGTTAGTATGAGAATGTTTCTGCCTGTTTCCTATCCCCGTCGTTTTATGTTTCCTAGGTGGCTGAGAGGGCTCTTTACTTTTGGAACAATGAGTACATCTTGAGTTTGATCAGTGATAATGCATCCACCATTCTACCCATCATGTTCCCTGCCCTCTACAAAAGCAAGGAGCACTGGAACAAGTAAGGCTTGAAGTCATGCCATCACGGGAAAATTTATCAAATTATGCTGCTTTTTTTTTTTTTTTTTTTTTTTTTTTCAAGATTTGGGGTCTTAATCTATCTTAATTTTTCTTAAAAATTTTGTGTGTCCTTATCCCAAGCCACAGGATGAGTACAATTATAAATCATGATGATGATAGTTATTTATTCAACAGTTTTCCAACCAGTTGATATTACTTAATTTGTGAGTGATTGTACTCATTCATAACAATTAAAGTAGTTGCATTGCTATAGAAACGAAATACAAAGACAATACAAACCCCCATACACCTTCTTGTAACTTTATGACAGAGCAGTGAAACTGACCAGTTATAATTGAAGCATCCTTAATTTGTAGCTCAGAAGTGCCAATTTTATTTCACCTGTAATTCAGGGTTTTAACCCAAGTCCCATCATATTTAAGACAAAAAATTGGCATATTTAGCAGCTCTTTCGCCAGCCACACAATGAGAGGCATGCAAGAAAGTTGAAACTAGATGTTGACCCAAAATGAATGAGCTCATGTATTCCTCTCTTTTGTCATCCCTTTGTATATATTATATGCTTTTTAAAAATGTTTTATTTCGATTTTTTTTTGTGGATCATAGCAATTGTCCTTCAATGTATTCTTGTAATTTTTTTTTCTTTCTGAAAACAACCCACTAGTAATTATGTGCTTGTCAAGCATTTTAAGTTTGACTTGGAGTGCCTTATGCCTGCGCCATTGAATCAAACAATTAAATCTCAAGCTGAGAAGAGCTTTTTATAATTTTAAAGCATTTATATTATTTTTTAATGATGTTTGATTTTTTTTCGGTAGTATATTCAGATGGTCTTTTCAAGGAATTTTGAGTTCTTATGCTATTGTTAGCTTTATAGAATAAAAAGTAAGTAAAATTTAAATAGATTAGACATGGAAAGAGATAAAATTTTAGGGGTATTCTTTAAATTATTTTTATTTTTGTAAATGCACTGCAGTGTCTTTACCTAATTTGACCGTTTTGTTTGTTCTGTATTTGGAATGGAATAGTTGTCAGTGATTTTGGGATGTATAAAATGTCATCTTATTCATTTTGCTTGTGCAGAACTATTCATGGTTTGATATACAATGCCCTCAAGTTGTTCATGGAAATGAATCAAAAGCTGTTTGATGACTGCACGCAACAGTATAAAGCTGAGAGGCAAAAGTGAGTTACACCCTGATTTGCCATTGAATTTGTTATTTGATGTCTGGGAGGGGAACGGGACATGCTTTTGGAAGAGACACTAAATGACTAGAAACTGACCTTTGGTGTTGGGATGTAGGTAGCAGTTCGGGTTTTTTGATATTTTGACACGGGGTGGGTCTGAATCTCTTGGTGGCTACTGTCACCCACCTTAACACTATCGTACAAGATTCTGGAATTTTGGCTACTGGTCATGTATCAGTTGGTCTGCACAATAATTGAATATATTCCGGCAGTTAATTGTAACTTAAGCTGACACATAGACTAGTGTTGGGTAGCACAAAAAACATTAATTTCACGAATCCAAAGATAGATCTCTCTAAGTTCCGTCATTAGGATCAGGAGGAGTAGAGCAACAGCAGAATTTCTCTTCTATTGCATTCTATGGGGCTATGGCTCAGTTGCATATCAATGCCTTTTTAAAACTTATTTGCAAATCCATGTTGTTCTGATGAGAAAGAGCGGGGGAGGGGGGGGTACTAAATTAAATGTATTTTTAACCTCTCCCTTTTACAGGTTTTAGATTCAGACTCTCCAAGTCCTTTTTCTGTAGACATAGTAAACTATATTTGCAGCCAGGATAATGAATGCATTTCCTTCCTGAGACTCGCCTGCTATATGGTTTTTAAAAAAAAGCCAAATGTTGCGTGTATATGTGTGTGTGGGATGAGGGGAGGTGCAAAGTTTTTAAAATACCATTTGAAGATTGTTTGTTGCGATGCACTCTTCCTTATCCTGTCTGGTTTGGTTTCTGTTCCTCAGAGAAAAAGAAAAGCATAAACAAAGAGATGATGCTTGGAACAAAATAAATACTTTAGCTCAGGAAAATCCCCAGGTAAGTCATTATTATTATATTAGATTGGACCATTATCAATAATCACAAATATCTACAATAAGCTAATGAAAGAGGCCATGACTTGTTAGTCTTTTGAACCAGTTTGTTACAACAATGTACTGGAGTTTGAACAAGTTAAAAAAAAAAGTAAACATACCTTTGGAATGCCCCAATTCAGTTGTCTTGCTTTTTACCACTTGGCTTCCTATATGTATATGAAACTGAGAGGTGCTTAAATGGAGGAAATTCAAATGGAAAAAAAACTGTATGATCACCATGCGGTTTTTTTGGTCTCAGTTTGACAAAGCTGTAAATATTTCAATTGGAAACCAAACAACAAAACAAAAAACCCCCAATGATTATTAAAGATAATGATTTTGTCCCTTGCTGGCATCCTTCTGTCCTGGGAGACAATGGAGTTTTTGCTCTGCGGTTTGTTTATTCTGGAGTGGCAGGCTTTGTTGTAGTTGCCACAAGGGAAGTCTCATCCAAGAAGTGTGGGGGACTTGCAATTATTTGGAAAGTAAATAAATCAAACTGGCACACACCTGTGTTGGTCTTGTGTGAAAATCAGACCATCTTAATATACACGATGAATCACAGGCTAAGCCTACCAACGAAGTCGATGGAATGAGGTCTTCATTTAATTTCTACTTAGGTCTAACTTCTAGGCGCCTCATAGGCTAAATGAGGTCCACAAATTTAATGCTCAAAATGGCCCTATTGTAATATGCCAAAAATAATAATGCTGAGAAGAAAATGATGTCTCCTGAAGTGTTGCAAGATGATGACTCAAAGAGTCTTTTAGAAAGAAATATTAATTCAAGGGAGGGGGGAGAGCTTGTCATTGTATATCAATATGAGAAGTCTGAAGATCTAGACAATGGGGGAAAATGACATGCTCACATCTTGATGAGAGGTAAATCATGCAATGTAGAGTATTTGATCTTGTTTCTTGTACAAGTCTTTTGTCAGGTTATACTTGATGTTTTCCAATCACATAAATTTGGTCCTTTGACGGAAAGGCATCCAAAATTGGAATAAGCCCACAAAAATTCCAGGATAGTTGAGGTTAGTTAGCCTCCATCCCTTTGATGACAGCAGTCTGTATTCTCTATTTTCAATTTGTCTTTGATAGTTCAAGACAATCATGATGTCACCCGTGTCCTCATCGAGTCCTGGATCGACAATTTCTCCTGTCCCCAATAGTGTGGATGAAGAAGGGGATGTCATTGTTACCATGGAAAAACTTGAAGCAGAGGCCAAGGATGTAAGTCTCATATCTTATATGATGCACTCCTTATGAAGAACCTATGGGTTTGCCAGCACATGCCGGCGGTGCCAGTATTTTGGTTAGGATAATAATCGCCTACCTGCATTATGACTCTTTCGTCGATTGGTACTTGTCTTGAATTGTCATCTTTTTCACGCAAACATGCTTTGCTGCTCTGTCTCTCAGGCAAATTGATCCTTGTGAACTTTCACCTATTGAAGAATCCTATACTTTACTATGAAACTGCCTTTTTCTAGACCTGAGTGTTGAGACATGACTTTTCACAAAATCTTTTGAAGATTTCTGGCAATAAGAAAATTACCTTCTATGATGCTTTTTCCCATGTTTTTTTTTTCTTCTTAAAATGGTCATTTAATTTTTACTCAAGTGTGTTTTCCCTTTCTCCTTGTGCATTGACATCATGTGGCTGGCTTATGTAAGACAAACAGTGCCACAACTGCTTCACCTTTTGTCTTTTGCATTCACAAGATTTTAAATCATTTTCCTCTACTTTTCTCCAGTTCTTGAAGTCTAAAAAAAATTATTTAAAAAAAATTGATTAAAGATGGGAAAAATTTACAGAGAATGGTATACACCACACATGTAGGAGTGTGTTTCTCTATTAAAAACTTACTCAAGTGACATAAAGAGGTATTAAAAGTGTGTAATGTTTCATCGAATATCACCAATATCTTTAGAACTAGGTCATGATTCCTCTGTGTGTTCAGCAGTTGTGCTGATGGCTTCAATACGGTTAAAATTGATCAGTGGGTGATAAACTGCAGATGCATTCATTCTAAGCAAACACCTTGTGGCTTACGTTACCCTTTTTATCGCACTTGATGTGATCAATTGGCATTCTTGCTTTTTTGGACTTGCATCACTACAAGTTTGATCAAAACTCGTGCTATAAAAATGGCACCCAAAGACCCTAGTGCAATGTTATCTATAATTTATCACTCGTACATCACTTCACAAAAATGTGTATGTGAATGTGTGATTTGTTTGTTTAGCTTTGCCTTTATTTTAATTTTAATTCTTTTTAAATAAAACATTTTAACGATGCAAATTTTGGTGTCCCATGTACTCTTCATTTTAGGCAAAGAACTCTTTGGTGAGTAAGATAGATCTATGATGACATGTCATCTAGAATAAAAGCTTGTTAATTTTAACTGTCTCAGCTGGAGCAATATTTTCCTTATTATTTATTTTTTTTTTTTACGAAAGAAAATATTTTTTTTGGTAATCGATCCTGTGCATGTAGCGTATTCTTTCCTTTTTTCACTTTTTCTCTCTTTCTTTTATGTTTTTTAATATTCATAGTCAATCAACTAACACAATTTCACTGTGCTGTAGTGTTACTGAATGGTAGATGTCATGACTGCCTGGCAATGTCTGATTTTGAGGGCAGTTTTATTCTGCTTTCTCTCAGTTTACGCTTAAAGTTGAAAACCAAAGTGGTGCATGATTTGTGTGTTTTTGGTATTTTTATAGTGCATGGTTGATGTATTAGTTTAGCAATGGCAACAAGCCTGTGTGTGTGTGTTGACTGTAAAGGGGAAAAATAATGGAGCCAGTGTCTTATTTAGTAATGCTTGATAGAACATGCTTTTATAAATTTTAATGGATCTTAAAGAAAATTATGGGAGTTCTGAAAAATTAAAAAAAAATTAGTTTGTAATGATGGGTAGGAAAAATTGTAAACTCATATAAATAGGATGAAAAAAAAAAGATTGAAAATTGCACTACACAAGGTAGCTATATATCTTCTCATGGATGCCATTGAGGCTAGCCACCAAGGGGAGATTAATTCAGTGAAATGGTTTTTTAGAAGGGGAGGTTGCTTTAGTACATTCAGAGATTGCTTGTTACAAACTGTCAATGTTCTTCTTTTGCTGGTGTGAATGAAAAGGGAAGGCAGGTCTAAGGGACTATTCATTGGACAAAAGAGGAATAGAAGGGATACAAATTTCACTCGTTGGTTATGTTTCTTTTTATCAATTTTTTTAAAGAGACGAATTGCATGTTAGCAATGGGAATTGTTGCTGTGCTCCTACTCAAGATCTGACTGGCTGTCGTTGTCTGAGGTGTTGTACATTACTATTTCATGCTAATATTGATCATAATGAATAAATGAATGAACGGGTCATTTTGCCCTTTCGCTTTGAGTGTGTATTGACATCAAGCAATGCTGTTTTTCAACACCTGTGCCAACTAACTTTTCAGAGTGCAATTCCTGTCATGAAGCAAATAATTTTAATAAATGAAACACTATACACTAGAAATCAGAACTCTTGGTCTTCTGTCCAGTAGATCTAGTTAGGGGTGAAATGTCTGAAACTGTTAATTTTAATGTAGGTTATGTGTTGTGTGTTTACATTTTGATGTAGGCTGTTGTGCATTTCCTCCAAAATTCATTGTTTGCTTATGTCTAACAGGACTTAACCCTCTTCAAGAAGGTTAAAGTCTATTTATAACCTGGCTTGTGACAAATTCAATTCACCTCGTTTGGAACCTGTCTTAGGAAATATATAAAAAACAACATAACATATCTTTGATGTGTGTAAAAAGTGAGGGGATCGCTAGGCCAGTAGTTATCAAAGGTGAAACAAAGGGAGTGGTTAACAGGCCAGTATAGTTGGACAAAGCAAGACAAACAGAAAAGCAACGTTTCGACCCAACGTCTTCATCAGGACAAACAAGACTAAACAAAATAAACAAACAAAATTTTGTCGTAATATCTTCTTCATCACTGCTATCCATATCCAATCCCTCCATCTCAATGTCTGAATCCATCATCACTTCCAACATAACATCGTCGGTGTTTAAACTTCGTTTTTGAGCCATAATTTTGTCAATATTGCGTCAATCGCACATGAAATGATTTAGAAAAGAAATTAGAATCTCTAGAAATGGAGCTAGGCTTTCGCAAGTTACAAAAAATCGAGCTATTGGTAATTTTGTATGGTAGTTTCGTATTACGTTTATAGTCATATCCTGTCACAAATGAGTTAAGTCGGTCGGGGGGGATGTGCAATGCTTTTATTAACAACATTTTATCTCTAATGCTTTGTTGTTATATCTTGTGTATTTGTATTTTATGGTTTTTGTTTAATTAGGTCGTTAGATATGTAGTGGAATTAGGTATTGCCATTTGAGGGATGAAATTTGGCTCCATAAATAACTCTTTCCTATTTGAATTTTATTATAATTTTGATACTTTCCTCAGTTGCTTAATTTGTTGAGCATGAATGGACCAGCAAAAGAACAGACTTTTGTGTCATATTATTAGTTTCTTTTCTGGTTCATTGGCATAAAAATGACAAAGATGCCTAATTAATTATGGTATTTTTATTTTCTTATATTGGGTTTTCCCCCCATCCTTAGCAGTGCTTTGTCAATAGTGTGTTATAATGTTCTTGGTCATTGTGGTGTATATTCATCAGCCGAAGGCTGTATAATCAGTGAGGATAATTTTCCTTTAAATGGAGGAATTCCTCCTTTTTGAAGAGGTTTTCTCCTCTTTACGTTTTGTTTGGTTCTTTTGTTTTTCTTCTTCGTCTCTATAAATCAGACTTTTTTCCTCCTTTTCAGTCTCTTTGTGTTATCACTGTATAATGAATCATTTGTTTATCTTTTTCGACGAGTGTTGGTTTTTATTATTGCATTATACTTTCCTCATGTAATGCTTTAAATTTCAATGGATGTGTGTGTTTGGTGTAAATTTTATAGATAATAATAAATGTTTGTCTGTCCCAGGGTTCATGAAATATCAATTTTTGCTCCCTGCACCCCTCCAGCGTTCAAGATAGAAGGTGTAGTAGTATAGTGATGATTCAACATTTTAACTTCATCCATAATATTTGATCCTGATATTTTGCACAAAAATCATAAATGCCTGACTAATCACTTTAATTATTCTGATTTTTAAAAAAAAAATTTTTTTTTTAAATATAGCCATTGAATTATTCCAGATGCAAAATCAATCAAACAATATTTCTTTGTCATCATGGTCACCAAATAAGAATTGGTATCCCAACTGTTCAAGCCTTTCTATGACTAACATGAATGGTCATCAATTTCCACTCAAAATCTTTTTAACTGTTTTGATAACAAATATGTTTGCATTAATCAACAACTGTGCATATGTCTTGTGTATTGAAAAAACCTTCTGCCAATTCACCAGGTACTTAATAACAACATGGCAGGATGCTCATGCTTTTGATTTTCTATGCAGAGATCCAGAGTAACTGCTCTTCAATCTCTGCCAGCCTTCATAAAGAATAATTGCTTCTGTGGTTTTTAAAACCATTTTATATCAAATAAAAATGCTGTTACTCTGATGTGGCAATAAGTTCTCATTAAATTTTAATGAGATGTTAACGCAAAGAAAAAAGAAAATCTTCAGTGGCTAATTTGAATGAGCAAGACCAAAAGTTTGTATAGGTCATCAAAGACTCAGAACAGAGGGCTGATCAACTGCTTGTATTTTGCTTTTGTCTCAACTCGATGCCAAGTTTCTCAACTGGCTATAAGATTGGTTATGTTTGGCCTTGTCACATTTCTCCATTTGTAACGAGACATTGTACTGGGCCCTGACACAGCGGTATTAGGGGTTGGTAAAAAAGGTGCTTTACCTACCTGACAACATATTGCTCATTTCATAATTTTGTTATAAGTTTATATTGTCTCAGATTGATTAAGCTTTTCATAAACATTTTGCGTAGAAAAATCTATCATGTTTGTTCTTGTCACTGTTTTCCAGTGAGGCACTTTAAAGCAAATTAAAATCCATGTTTATATCTTCACAATTGGTAAGATGGTCTTTGAATAGGGCATTGCACTGGCAACCCAATGCACTGTGTTCTAATAGCATGTTGGCATGGATCTTAGGCCTGATGAATAATCTTCAATTCATAGGAGACTTCAGCAAGCGACTATGACGAGTTCCTGGCAAAGGTGCAAATTTTATATTCACTGGTTTCTGTGTCACCCAATTCCTTGCTTGTTGGGAACAGTAAAACCCACCCTGTTTACTGATGGTGGAGCAGAAAGACATTTCATGGTGTTGTCATGATTATCCTGTTCAACTTAGATGGTTTATGGTTCTTTCAATTTAAACAAACTATTTTCACTTCTTTGTGCTGTTTAGTCTAATTCTGCTCTTTTTCAAATGTTTTCAGATACAGAAAAAGAAAAAAGACAAACCTCTTCTCAGACGAAAGTCAGAACTACCGCACGACATGTCCATGATAAAAGCTTTGGAGAGTCACAAACGTAGCGAAGAGTTTCTAGTTTCTTCCTCAGAGCAAAATTAACGTCAGTGTATTCTCTAACAGTGGTATTTCCCCCTGTCACTTGTCAGCAGGGCTTTTTTATTTTAAATGTTGAACAACAAATTGTCAAAGTTCTGATTTTGTCTCTCTATCTAAGATAAAATTAGTTATGAGAAAACATATTGGGATGAGATAACTCAATACGCTTTTTATTTTGGTGAATGTATAGATCCCCTTTTTTCTGTGCATAGACACCAAGGACTTTTTTTTTTGGATAATAGAGAATGATAAACAAGTCTCTTCTGTGATTGGTTAGATATGGCTATGGGTGTCTTAGTTCACTGCTGGTCAGTCTGAGAAAGTCTTGTCTTTAAGTTAATTAATGAATTAACACAGTGTAACTTTTTTTTCTTTTCTTGAACATTCATGGATTCAGCAGTCAGCAGATGTATGAGGAATTTCCCCAGGTTGAGATTGTTTGTTTTAATCATTTACCCTTGTTGAACATTCTCTTGACCCGTTGCATTATTCATTATAATGATATAGATATGTAATGTCATTCATGTCCCTTTTTTTTAAATTTTCAAATTATCATAAAAATATAGTACACTGAATGATATTGCTTTTATTCTGCAATAATTTAATATGTACCTTGTGAATCGTGAATGTAATGCCAGTGGCGGAGTGGAGGGAGGATGTAAACTTCATGAATGACTGAACGAATACTGCAACTTGTAAGAGGGTTAATTCATTAAGTCAAGCTTTTGATAATTATTGATTTAATAATGATTGATTGATGTGTTTGTGATACCGCAACAAGATTTTTACCTTTGATAATTATGTTACTATTTAACTTTGATGTTCCCGTTGAAAACTCCCTGAAAATTTGGGTGGAGTCGTATTCATACTGAGTAGAAGAAACCACAGGTTCAGTGATGATGAAAATGAAAAGCCTTCCTTGCTGTATTAGAGACTAATTGGTGGTAGTAAATCATACCGAGCCGAAATCTTTTTTTCTACAAGTGGTATTTAGGTCCCTCTCTGTGTTTACATGGGATAAGTAGCCTATTTCATTTTGTTTCATTATCTTGCACTTTTTTCATTGAAGGTTTCCCTTTTTTTACACTGTTATAATTATATGCTTTTCCAGTCTGCCTCATCATCTGATTAATGAAACCTACTAAATATTACTCAGCCTTATCTATCTTCATCTCCCGCATTCACTTGTAGCCACAATTCATCATAACTTTGAACTTAAAAGTCTTCAAACATTTTCATTTGCTCTGTGGTGATAAAATCAAAAACAACTCTTGTCTTTATTTCATTTTTATTGGCAGGTATTTTGTAACTTCCTTGTTGGTAAATCTGTGTTTTTTCTTTTTTTTTGTGTGTTTTGGTTTTGGGGTCTCTTGTCATGTCACACTTGGGCTGGTCAGAATGTGAATCCCACATCCTGAATGTGCGATGTATAGAATTACTCTTGACTGTGGGGCAAAGTCAGTATTGGTTGTTGTATTTATTGAACCAAGTGCCGGAAAATTTCAAAGGGTTTTATTCATTATTTGTTTGTTTTTATAAAAGTCTATACAGCAGCCCTATACGTCTTTTTTTTTTAAGTTTCCATTATGTTGCAAAATTGTTTTGGTCATGAGATGTTTTTTTATTCTTACTTAAAGTTAAAGGAAAACATTTTTGAAGCAATTTTTAGTCATTGTGCATGTTTAACAGGTTTTGATTGCAAGTCATTTATTTAGGGATGATAATTTTCTCATTGGGATTTGAGGAAGAGGATGCCCAGGGTTGCCGAGCTTGGGAATGTGGAATTCATTATGGCAACCTTACAAACTTGTTAAAAAAGCTGAAAGAAGAAGATTTTCTCATGTTAAAAAATTCATGGGCACTGATATGACCTACGACTTGAGCAGTTGAACACACCCTTGAATTAAACTCGACAAACAAATAGAAAGTTCTTACTGTTACACTCCAAAAATTGAGCATGCAGAATCTTTGTGACTGTTTTGTCATTCTATTAAAGATTTCCTTTTAAGGGTAAGATTAGGAATCAAGTGCCCTAAAACTCTCAATAAACAAAACAACAACAAACAGGAATCAAAAGGCAATTCTTGAGGGGAATCTGTCTCTTTGCTTTGTGGAGTTAACATTCAATTAGTGCAAGATTCAATATTAAATCTCAACTTTTCAGTTTTGTATTTGAAGAAATGGAAGTACCAGCACTAGTACCAATTCTTCTGATGAGGTTTTGAAGGTTTTAATTTGAAGACTGCATCTCAGGGTCATGACAGCTTTGTGCCCTTGCTGAATGTCAGTGAATGAATGTTTGAAAATGATGATAAATTATTGTGAAAATTTTTCATGTTTGATGGCCTCAGGTAATGAAGACTCATTTTTCACTTTCATGTGATTCGTTCTTTAAACTCTCAAGGTCTATTTTTTTCTTGGCGCTCTTTAGTTAGGAAATTCACCTTTGTTAGTCAGTACATAGCAGATTCTTGGTTTGACTTGAATAAGGTTTGTGTATGTGTGTGTGGGTGTTTTTCCCCCCCAAATATTTGATGTTAAGCAGTCTTGGTAAATTTGGATCTGTAGTTGTTAGTTCCCCCTGTTTATATTGTCCCTATATCTGGTGTGTATCTAATCTGATGTTAGGTTGTCTAGAGACATGGGCTGTAGGTGTCGATCTTGATATAGAGACATCTTGCTGGATTCACCCACGCCCCATTGTGTATGCCTGTGTATGTGCCATGGAAGTTTGAGCCACAGTATTTTGTGCAGTAATGTCGGGTTGTTTGGAAATAAGGAATGCTGTCATGGTTGCTGACCCCTTATCAATACAAATTATTTTTGGCTTTACCCTCTGGTGTTCAGGTTGTTTTCACTTCTTCAGCTCTTTTAAATTGCATGTTGCTGCATTGAAAGAGCCCTTAAAAAGCTCAAATGAACAAATTTGGACTCCCATTGAAGTTGAAGAGACTGTAGACTTAAGCTTATATTTATTTAAACTTCTAAGTTACTGGGAGGTGTGTACTTAGAATAGGATGCAAGTGAGATTTGAAGGAAGCAAAGGTTGGAGTGAGGGATTCATCAATGGGCTTTGTAGCAGCAGCAGTTCTAGTACACCTATTGCTTGTCTGTCCTGGCGTCTGGGTCTGGATGGGATAGCTAGGGTGAGATCATGCCTGGTACGCCTTTTCCCTTTGTCTCCAAAAGATATTTGGTTCTGTTTTGGCACAAGTCATGTCAATGTCATACGTTTTTATAATGTAAGGGTATTGTGGCTTTGAGTTGTTGTTTTTTTTTTGGACATATTTGTTTTCCCACCATGAAGATCTACGTATCTCAGATAATCACACCAACATTCCAATTATGAATGCTGTGAAATGACCAAACGGGTCTTTGTCATAGGGGAGCAAGATGTTGAAGGGAGGGAAAGGGGTGGTTATAATTGTAATCCTGCAGGAAATTCATGGATTTGTTCTTGTATAATTATAACAAGATTTCTCTGCCTGTTAGTGTCTCAACTTATCTTTTAAGGCTCACGCCATCATTGACATTGTCTGTTAGTCATGCCAGTTCAATGAGGCAAAACCAGATATTTTACTTTGCTTTCCTATTAATAAACATTTTCCCATGCCATGCAGGGAATTGAATAGATAAACCAGATGATACTAATAAAGCTTTATTCCTCTGCACCATTCCCCTCACCAATGTTTGAACACCAGACAAACCTCCCAGTGTAGCAGTAGGAGCAGCAAATTAAAAAAAGAAAGGGGGGGGGGGGGACCTCTATTCTTTTTTCCTCTTAATTTTGTAGTCAAAGTGTAAGAAGTGATTGAGTTTACATGCTGTTTTTTCCAAGAAATTATTGTGTTAACATATCATTGTTTTCGTTTTCCTCCAAGCAGTCAATGAGGTGAGGATAAAAGGACAACAAATTTGTATCGGTAGTAATCTAGTGAGGCCTGTACATTGACTGAGGAATTACAAGAAACCTTACCAGTCAGGGGTGTTTTTGGTTGTAACAAGCTTTTACTTTTACTGTGAATGTGAAGTCTTTGCATGCGCTACTAGTTCTAGCAGATTTACTGCACATGGACCTGGAATAATGTGTTATAGCTATTTATAGTCATAGGGAGTTATCATTACACTGGGGTACATTTTTCTCTGATATTTTCCTGTTTTTTATTTTTAATTCTTTTTTATTGATTTAATTTTTTTTTCAAAAGATAATTTAAGTTAAGTTACTATTGTTGTACTGATTGTTTGCTGTTTTGAATCCATAATTATTTGTATTTGACATTGCATCATGAATTTATTATGTGTAGATATGTCATTTAATGCATACTTCTCTTTTCTAAACAACACAAGGAAAAAAAATGAAATGATAATAAACAAGTTGTCCAAGATTAATTAATCTTTTTAAAAAAAATTGTTTTCTTATTCATCTAAGGATATAGACTCACACCTTGCCTTATACCTTGTGGGCAGTTGTCTAGCGCCTCTGGTGGGCACTACTTCTGTTTCTTATCTTTTGGAATTATCTGTCATCTTACTTTTTCCAGCACTCTATCCAGTGCTTCCTTAACAAGCATACACACACACAGCTGTTTTGTATCTGTTAGCTCAGTCTTGGTCCTGCCTGTTGTCCTAACAGAC
>JAUEKZ010159364.1:0-14624 GCA_031471865.1 Melibe leonina | reverse complement strand
TCTGTATGTAACATTGTAAAATAATTTCCCCGTTGAGGGATCAATAAAGTTATCTTATCTTATCTTATCTTATATTATGTCAGTTCACTAAAGTCTGATTATCAGGTATAAGAATGATTTTAGGTGTCTTCAGCATTGAAAGGTATCTTGGTCTCTGTAACCTTGCGAGATGTGTGCGAGTCAGTAGACATGACCAGGTGAAATATTCAAGTGAGCCATCCGTTTATTTCCAAGTGGCAATAAGTGTCTTTGTCAAGAGGGTTTGTCTTTGATATACCAAAAACGTATTAAAACAACCACCCAAAGTATCCTTACCTGTTATACTTCAAGCAGTCCATAGGAAAGCCACACCATCCAACACCCTGAATTCCAAGGAGATGATCTTGTCCAGGAGGAACCAGCTTCATGCCGACAACAAACAACATTGAGTAAAAATTGTTGATTTCTTTTTTATCAGTTCTTACATTATAATATGATAGTTATAGTACTTGGCCTTTAAATGAAAGTCATCAGAAAAATTACTAAAAAGTTTGAATGAGAAGCTAAGACAGGCAAAACAAAACTAAAAATTGTGTTGCTAATTCAAGGGAGCAAGGTCAACAATGTCTTGTTTCTAAATGTCATCAAGTACTCAGTGTAGTAAGCTGATCAAATTTTTTCTCCAATCTCTATGACAGTGATTGGTTGAGTTTAGCTGCATGGACTAACACTATCACATTTCCGGTTGCTTCATTTGTAAGCAGACACAGATCTCGGCCTAAACACTGCATGATGCAGTATAAAGGGGTGGAAAACAAAACAAAACCTAGCTTTATAAAACTCCTGACCTTCCATAATTTTTTCCCAGATATCACAGCATTGGTGCCAGTCCAGTTGTATGGGTCGATGTGTAGGGTTGACCTAGAATTGGCAGTGCCCCACAGCAACATGCAGTCCCAGGGCTGCACTTCTTGTGGGAAGAGGTTGAAAAAATTTTCCTTTGTGTAGATCTGTATCAAAATAATATCATTAAGACAGATGAATAATTAAAACTTATTGAACAATGGATAACGCAAAGACTAGTGATTGAGAAGCCTGTGAGTGATGTGAATGCAGTTAGTTGGCAAGAAAACTCTTGTGTGGTGGTAGAGAGAAAAGGAAGCCACCAGCCATTCTATCTACATCTACCAGGGTGTGTATGAACGATGGCAGCTTGCTTGGTGCAGTGGCACCTGCAATATTCATTTATAGCTATCGTTATGAGTTATGACCATATATGTGACAAAAGAGAGCTGTCTTCTCATTCTCCCTATCATCTGCTGATTGCCACTATTCTGTTTTTTTGCTGCACAATTAGCAGATTTGTATATGGTTTTCACTGTATACATTATGAAATACTCATCATCCATGTGTTCCTATTTTTCCTTATGCATGACACAATAATAGACAATTCTTGTCTACTTATAGAAAACACAGTGGCAAACAATGCCCAATCACTCTTCATAAGACTTATCTATGACTATGAGAAAAAAAAACTTCTATAAAAATGAATTATACAATCACTTACAGATTCTAAAACCTGATTACGCAATTCAGGTCTTTGAGTCAAAAACAATTCATCTTGAAGATAAGTCCATGAGTTTTCACTGCTGTCATCAAGATGGGACAAATAAAGCTGAAGGGGTAGCGCTAAGGATTCTTTCGTCTTCTCCTAAGACAAAATGTAAAGCAATAAGCAAAACATGAACAAGAAGATTATGTGAATTCAATATATTAAAAAAGTGAGAATGCAGGTTGATGCAAAAAGCAATCAAGAAGATGTGCAATTGTTTTGGTCGTGGTAATGCATCCTTTGGTAAAAAAAACAACTCCAAACACATTACCTTCTCCTACCAAAGATAAGCATAAATTCCTAGGCTCCCTGACTATAACAACTTTGTATCCATCCCAAAAATTATGTAGGAAGCACTTGGATAGGCAGCTTGTCTTTGTCTTATGCATTTTATGTTTTTGTCGTCTACTACCAGGGATGTGCATTGTAAAGGGCATAGTCTCATGTAAAGATAAGCTTTAGGAATTAAAAAAAATATATTAATCATAAAGTACAATACATCTCGTGAAAAACGTGTTTTCTTATTTCTCCATTTTGACGCCAAAAAGGGTAAATCAGAAGGGAATTTATTTTCCCTGTTAAAAAAAAACAAGCACTTGTAAAAGAACAAGTTTGCTTGCAGACTTATTATTTCATCAAAAGACACACGATGATGATCTACAGCTTTGCATTAGATTTGGCAAGAGAAAGTTCAGGGCAGTGAATGGCCTTAAATTTGTGTGCTACTGGCCAGTGGGTGTCATGTTCATTTGTGGGTTCCAACTACCTCAGGTGACTTTTCATTTTCTCAGTTTTCCTTACAGCACTTCGTTTGTTTTTTCTTTCCTTTTCCACAACGCTTTGCAATGCAAACAGAGTCAAACCTTAAGTTGCAATAAGTTCAAATGCAAGAGAAGAATTTGACAGTAGCAAATGCCCTTAATGTTGTAGATTAACTTATTTCCCAGTCAAAGGACTAAAGTAATGATTAATTGAGAATCTTTATCTCTATTCCAATCACATACATGTACTGCTTGCATGACTACTTTACAGTTTCCATAGTTATTAACAAAGAAGTCTTTGGTCCAGTTGAATGCAGGCCAGTCTTGAACAACATCAGTGATTATGACAGGCCTGTGAAATTAAGAAAAGGGAGAGCAGGAGGAAAAGATTGATCATGAGAATGCATTCAAAGAAATCTATGATTATTCATCATGAGGCTGCATTTTAAGCTGAGGCTATCATTTAATCAGTTTTACATATGTCATAATATGTAACAAATTGGCAGTTTTGAAGTTTGTCAAGAGTTTGGCCTTGTGGGTCAGACTCTAGATGTCTAGTTAGCTAGATACGTTAAGATTTTCAACAAAACAGGCCTGTAAATAAATTATTGCATTTGAGAAAAAAAAACAAAAAAAACCCAAACAAACGTTAACTTAAAAGTTGAAGACTTGGAGAACACCCCGTGTAGAAATGAACAGCAAAAAATAGCACAGTCATAGGATTCATTTTTCCCTGACATAGTCCTTGGATGAACCTGCGAAATAAAACAACTTGCTGCCCTATGGACTACAAGGATGGTACCAAAAACAGGGTAATCCAAAATGACTCATTGAACACAGCTATCTCTTTATTCCTAGGAAAAAATAAAAATTGTAATTCAGTGGTATATTACAGGCTTAAAATGTAATGAAAACCAATAAAATGATTTTAACTATGACTGTCTGTTTAAGGCATTGAAAATAAAAAGGTGAAAGCGGGCCTTAAAAAGGACTAAAACCAATGACAAGAGAAACAACAATATATGTACCATTTTCCATCATAGACATCTTTGAATTCTTGTAAAGAAAGTCCACTCCTTTTATCAACTCCATATACATCAAAGGGGTATGAATACTTTTTCATTTCCTCATTCCTTTTTTCCAATGATAAGCTTCTATCCGAAGTGTACGATTTCTTCAGAACAGAATGGTCATAACTTTTTTTTCTTTTGGTAACCTTGGGAACATCAAGCTTTTTCTTAGTTTCTAATACCTCCTTCCTCTTTGGAATGTTTCCTGCCATTTCGTTATCCATTAAATAAGGAAAAGTGTATACCAAAAAGCTTGCAACAGTTAATAACATCAATGTTAACATACTTAAGAACATCAAAGAAGAAATGTTAAGAGGCTGAACTTGAGCAGAATCCTCATGGCTTCTGACTGAGTTTGATCTATAAATTTTGATGTCTTTTCTTCGTTTCATTGTGACAGGTGACTATCCTAGATCAAGATAGAAGTGTTAAAAAGCAGAGCAGTCTTCCTTGAAAGTATAATTTTTTTCCAACACCAAAGGACACAATGAAGGTATCTAGACCTAACTGGCAAGAAAGAACAAGAAAGAATATCGATCAACAATTGAGCCATTGGATTGTTGGCGCTCAGTGGTTGGGTATGGCAAGCAACAGGCATGAACAAGTTCCAATCGATTTCCAATCAATCATGCATCCACCGATTCAAAGATGAAACCCTAGTCTAGCCTTCCAACCTGGCTCCAGGGTCCAGAGAGAGAGAGAGAGAGAGAGAGAGGGAGAAATTAATCAGAAGCCTAATATAGTAGTTCTGATTAATCTCCCCTTTAACAAAACGTCAACAATTTCTCAGTAACGTCCCTTTTGTAAACACCGGCATCGAATTTCGCATGTGAAATTTCAGAAGAAAGAATGCCCCACATGCAATATTAACCTTTGTTTTCCGACAATTGTCAAGAGTTTTTCATTTTAGCTTGTAAAAATGTCTTCTGCACCAATAGCAGAGAGAAATCAAGGTTGGTTTTCATTAATCATGAGACTGCATCTCTTTTTTAGTGCTTCATGGAGCTATCAGTTACCTGTTGTCGATAGTGTACAATCAGTCCTTTGTTGAAAAATGCCATTTCTCAAAGACTAAAAATGTAGTTAAACTAGAGAAGATCATGTCTATTGTTGGTTCCCTTGTTAAGTATATGAGATTTAGACATTTTAACCCAAGGGCACCCAAATTCTGTTCTCCCTTCAATCTGAATTAGTCTACATTAACTTAAAACCCTTTCACAGCGAGCTCTGACTCTAAACCAACTGATGAAAAATATTGAAAATGTACGTGTTCTTCTACCAGATATATCAGATTTTAGTGAACAGACATATGCCAAAAGCCTGAAATTCAGGCCTCAAAACGAGTGATTTCCACATTTTGAAAGACAGTCAAAGTGGGCTAGAGTGGCAGATTTGCACAAAATTGACATAAATTTCACTAGATACAGTAAGCAAAACAAATCACGAAATCAAAGCATAAAATCATACCATTTAGCACAAAGTCAAGAGGGGAACCCCCCCTAAGTCAAGAGGGGAACCCCCCTGAACCCCCTTTAACTAGACACATTAAAAACTGACCTTATTTACGCTCAACCAGTCCATGTATGAGAACAGATTGGTTCTTTAATTTTAGGGCCATGGGCTAGAGCGGCAGATTTGCATTCAATCGACACAAATTTCACCACTGTAAGTACAAAATCACGTAATTGAGCATAAAATCAGGGGGGAAACCCTCCTTTAGCTAAATCGAAAGTGACCGCTCGTCCGGTCCATGGGCAGAACTTAGCTTGGTTCATTGATTAGGGCTGCCATATTATTGCACCAAATTGACATGATTAATGTGCTGTTGCTATATAACTCAGCCAAATTGATCTAATTTTACCAAATATGGCCAAAGTTGACCTAATTAATGCAAAATAGTCCAATTTTGATTAATTCATAACTCCTAAACTAAAGTTGACCCCCAAATAATTTTGATATAAAATTCGTTTTCAGCGTCAAAAAGTACATTAAATGACATATCTTAAAAATCAAATTTCCGCTGTGCATCTCACAAATACCCAATTTTGAACGGTCTTGTCAAGATGTATGGAGTGAGCCCTCTGTCTATCTCTGATTGGCAGCTTGGTAAAATATCAAATGGGTTTTGAAATTTTTCCAATAACCTTAAATATTTTTTTCCGTCTCTTTAGATGCCACTGTCTATGTTGGTGGTCTTGATGAAAAAGTCCAAGAAAATATTTTGTGGGAATTATTCTTGCAAGCTGGACCTGTGGGTAAGTGTGAAGTTTATAAAACACTTTCACTTAAAACATCACATTTGTTTTATGTCGGTACCTAAATTGAGGTTTAGTTTCAAGATAGTGAGTTTTATGTAAGTTTTGAATTCACAATTTCTAAAGGGAGTGATTATTCTGAAGGCTGTGGCTGACGTACAGGAGCTTACAAGAATAATTGTTTTCTACTTTTATGGCAATGTTAAGGGACGGTGTACAAGAAGAAAATCTTCTGTTTGTACGGTAGAGAACTGACAAGTTGAAAAGTCATAGATTCTGCTTGACATCTTTTGAAAGTTATATTAAATGGAAAAACATTCTTTCTTCTGTTTGTTAGTAAACAATTCAAATGAATAGACCTAGACTATCTTTGAATGTGTAATGCCACTTTTAGATTAACATAAAGCAACCGATTGGTGACAGTCTCCAACTTCACCACAGAGTAGCGAGAAGCAGTCCTCATTGCGATTTTATTGGCTTATTGTCACAATGGGGCGCCCAATTTTGTAAATTCTTCATATATTTTGTTTCTGTTTGTTTTGGGGTGTTTCTAGTCTCAGAACAAAATTTTCATGGATTGAAGTTTGAAAATATTTTGAAAGAAGTATTTTTTTTAAAGAAACAAATATAATAAATAGCTTTATAATATCATTTTTTTGTGACAATACATGACATTGTTTCATAGCCCATTCAATGCTAAGGACACCAAACTCTTCAAGATGTGCCTGTTCTTATATCAGATAATTGAGATTTCAGTGAACTGAAATATGCCAAAAGCCTGAAATTCACCTACGTCATGATTCACTACTTTACCTTTTTGTTAGTTATATTATATTTTTAAAAATATTCAGTTATACTTTACTGCTTTTTTAATGCTCCCTTTTCTTGCTTATTTCATCTTTTAAAATGTCTCCATTATCTATCCTAGTCAACGTTCATATGCCAAAGGACAGAGTAACACAAACACATCAGGGCTACGGGTTTATCGAGTTCATGAGCGAGGAGGATGCTGATTATGCCATCAAGATTATGAATATGATTAAACTCTATGGCAAGCCAATAAGGGTTAATAAGGTGAGATTGTGTATTATAATTTAGGGATCAGTGGGTAATCTTATGAAATTATTGTTTGGAATGGTAAATGAAGTTTTATTATTAATTTGTCTTATTATTGCTAATAATATTATCATCTATTGATTATTTATTTCAGGATGTTACAAAGAATTTAAATAGTTGAGAGAGAAAATGGGCAAGATAAAACATGTTGGGGTTTTTTTTTGGGGGGGATGGTTTGCAGTTTGTGTAGAATTTATTTAAGTTTTGTGTGATAATCAGGTAAGTTATTTTTAAAAATAACTGTTCATAAATGGTGCAGTGTTAAGCAACAAGTTGCATCTGCTTAATACCATTTGAAACAAAACTTAACTTTCTTAGCTTTTTAAAAAAGATAATCTGAATGTTTACATCTTCACTTGTTTCTAAGCCATTGCAATTGCTTATTGAAAATAGTAAAAATAAACCAACCCTGTTTTATAATAATGATTATTACTATTGTCCTCAGTTTTGTTTCCTTATTTGCCTTGTCCTTTTTTATGCCCTTTCATGGCTTGAGGGAAGGAACAGTGCCTGAGGGTTTACAGATATTCTTTACTATTTTTATAGAAATGGTAATCTATAAATATGAATGAAGTGCAGTTTCCCTCTACATTGATTTTGATCTTAGATAATGACAACAGAAAATGAATGCATTCCTTTGTCTCACTAGATCTTGCTTGATTATGATTTATTGTAAAAGATATAAATGATAAAGTTTTTTATTCTTATTTATCCTGAAGGCATCTGCTCATACAAAAAGGCAAGATATTGGTGCAAATATTTTTATTGGAAACCTTGATCCAGAGGTTGATGAGAAACTTCTTTACGACACATTCAGTGCTTTTGGTGTCATTCTTCAAACTCCTAAGGTAATATATATTCAAATGTTTAATCAATTAGCTAATTGGATAAAACATTCTTTCCTCTTGTGCATTATTTAAAAATTTAACCCATAAAGGCCACTATCCTCCTGCATCGCCCGACAGTACATATGACAACATCGAAAAACAAGGTCTATTTTGGTTAAAACAAGTCAAGACTTTTTCTAGTGAATAACGGCAAGCCTATTGAGTTGTTCTGCCTCTTAGTTTTTAAGATCTGTGTGCAAGTCATAAAATTTTGCTGGCGCAGAAAGGGTCTAGACTGTCATTTCAAAAGATTGATGCACAAGACATCAGGTCATTTCCATTTGTCTGCAAGGTGATGTTTAGAATTCACAGAATGCCTTATAATTTGATATTACTAATACTAAACCTAAAAAGGCTTAGCTTACGGCTTTTAATATCGTCGTTTCCAGCACAGTAACCCAACAAGCGCTACGCGACTATATATAGTTGTTCACCTGTTTGACCGGGAAGCGCTACGCGACTATATAGTCGTTTGTCCCGTACCTTATTCAATCCATGTTCTGTTAAGAGTAAAAATAGCTCAAGACAGTACTATTTATTTGCTTATTGCTGTTGTGACTTAAAATGTTATAGTTCATTTTGATTTGCTGTTGATTTTTTCTTCAGATCATGAGAGACAGGGATTCTGGTAATTCCAAAGGCTATGCTTTCATCAACTTTGCCAGTTTTGAAGCCTCGGATGCAGCTATAGAGGCAATGAATGACCAGTATTTATGCAACAGAGCCATCACCATTTCATATGCTTTCAAGAAGGACGCTAAAGGAGAGAGATGTGGATCAGCAGCTGGTCAGTTTGATCCTTTGATTTTTTATAAGACACAGTGGATGACAATCCTTTATTAATTATCTTTTTTGTTGGTTTTTTTCTCCTCAATTTTGCTGAAACCTGAAACTCTTAAAATAAGATGTTAAAAACTGTCAGAAGTAACAAAATACATAGACTATCTGGTCACTTGTGGTCAGACCAAAAAACGTTGGTTTATGAAACACGCTTCTTTAGTTATATTCATGTTGTTGTTAGGTCTTTAAAAGAAATAAAGCTGAAAGACTTAACCTGCAATTAACCTTCTATATCTAGTTAAATCACTTTGAAATTGAATAATTTTTTTCTGATTATTGCTTTCTTTTCATTTGACAACACCACATCTGAATATATTTTGGCTGCATATCATAAATATTTTTGTATTATTCTTTTGTGTTAAAATTTAAATGTGTTAAATGATATTCTTATGGAAAACTATTTTCAGTTCTGTGACTGGTTTAAATTAATTCTTATCATTCCTTAATTGACAATTTATTCAGAACGTCTCCTGGCCGCCCAGAATCCATTGTCACTGACAGGACGACCCCACCAGTTGTTTGCCGACGCCCCTCCACCCCCTACCCAGCCCCCAACCACACAGTCCGCAGGTGTGATTCCCCCTCCCCCTCCCCCTATGGGTATTGCCCCAGGGATGCCTGTGCCTCCTCCTGGAATGGGTAAGGACTCATTACTATTATTCTCAATTTTGCCTTGTATCATAAATCATTACTACAGTAGATAAAATTGGTTTTAATATAACATGGATGAACTGAACAAAAAACAAAAAAAACAAAAATGTTGTCTGTCTTTCTTCTTTTTAATGGTGAAAAACTAGCAATAAACCTAAATCTGAAAAGGCAAAACTATCACTATCCTAGAAAAAAATTGGACATTCAGGTTGTATGCCAAAATATAAAATACCCACTCACAAGAAGTCAAAACTCCCTTATTCAATCTCCAACTGTACAATGCATCACTTTCTACTCTCTCCTTCACTTTTTTTGACACAGTGATGTAGCTAGTCAGCATTTGCCTGCCGGCCACCACCTGCCATACTCTGCAGCTATCCACCATCACACACACACACACACACACACAATCACCATCTGTACACACTATTTTGTCTATTTAAAGCCTCAAAGCTTATATTGAAATAAAATCCAAATTCCCTAGAATTTTGACTGATCCGCGCTATATTGTATTAGAACCACTTCTCTCACTAATTTTCTTTTTCCACCATAATGGAACAAAATGAGCCACCGGGTCAGGAAATTAAGAATAAGTAGGAAACTGTGATGGAACTGTAAGTAAGTAATAAGTCAGGTATTTTCTGATAGGTTTTGCAAAATAGGGCGGCTGCTTAAGGCTGTGGTTTCTTTGATTGGAGTCACATCTTGCTCTCGAGTCATCTCATTATGTCTCTTGTGCGAGAAGAAAACAGTCTATGATGAGTATTTCAGGTAATGAGTTGGTATGAATATCTAATTTACTGAAATATGACGGCATTAAAAGGGTTTTAATTAGTGAAAGCAATAAAAGCACTAGCTTAGTATTATCCAATGGTTGCTTCACCTCATCATTGTACAGGAGGACCCCCACCCATGGCGCCACCCCCGCCTGCCCCGTCCCCCATGCCTCCGCCAGTGCCTCCAGGCATGAACCAGCCTCAAATGCAGCCCCCTATGGGTATGCCAGGCATGGCTCCACCTCCTCCCATGCATCCACCTGGTAAGAGTACTTATTCCTTTCTCTTGAATTGTTTTTTTTATTTCAACTTCTGTGTTAAGTAAAAACTCATCATATCAAAGCCAGCGTTTTTGTTATTCACAAATTTGTGTGACATTGTTATTCAAAGAGAAAAAAAGTGTCTATGTTTTGATTTTCAAAATGTAAAAATGTTATTATGACATCAAGTGCAATTATCTACATCTCAATCTTGAGATTTACATTTTTGTGTCGAGGTGGATATTTCTCTTAACTTTTAATTTTTTCTGTTCACCTGAAATTTTGAAGATTTTGACTATGATGTTATATGTGCCCAACTTAGTCTACATTGTATTTTTATTTCAAGATGGCCCCTCCTCGATTGAGTTTAATATGAAACAAATGTTTCAAGTCAATTTATTTCATGTGAAGAATAGATCTCAATTGTGAAGAAGTCAATAGATATCTCAGGCAGTACCTGCATACCTACATTCATGTAAAGAAATAAGGCATATTATGATTGGATTTGGAGTAAAATGGTAAAGACCAATTTTTGTCAATAGTAGATATGCAATTCATATCCCACCTCCTACTGCCTTTTTTTTCTTTCTTCAAATTTTCCACCATCACTATCTAGGAAAAGTAGAATTTGAGTGATCTTGTTTTATAAGAGCACTATAACAACGATGTCTGCGATATTATTTTAATGATAGTTGTTTGATTGCTTTTTTAGATTTTAAGAAAAGAAAAAAACTTTCCATTACTGTTAAAAGTTTTGCATCTTCCCTTACATCACTGGTAATTTTTAGTTGATGATGTGTTTTTTTCATAGGTCAGCCTCAGAATTATCCCCCACATCCGAACATGCAAAGACCGCCTCCACCCCCTATGTCATCCAGCGGCATGGATAATGCATCCAATCAGATGATGAACTCTAATGCTCAGATGAGTAAGTCCATATAAGTCATTCATGATTCATTTCTCATTGAGATTGTGTCACTTGTTTGTTTCTAAAACAAAAATACCTGTAGCTGAGGACTGTAATTTTGATAGTGATCACTATTTTTAAAATTGATTCCAACTATATAATAGAACTATTCTTTATAAATAATAAGTTCTCTAGGGTTCTGGTATGTCTAAAAATTTTGATAGAATTAGCTTGAAATATACTCATGATAAAGATTCACTCTTTAGCTCTTCTCATTTAAGTCCCCTTACAGATAGATGCATTTTTATCAATGTGATAACGGCCAATAAATCACAAAAATGTAAAAAAAAATTCATTCTCTCCCTCCCAAAAGATGCTGGCATGCAGCCTCACATGCATCCACCACACCAAAATCAGATGGGCAACATGAATAACTTTGGACCCCCGCCTCCTGGACCCCCTGGAATGAGGCCCCCACCCCCTGGATGGAGAGGACCCATGCCACCTAGAGGACCCCCAATGGGTTTTGGTAAAGACTAACATATTTTATTATACATTAAAAAAAACACTTTTATAATATACTTTCCCTGACCGTTGCTTCCAAACCATCGGCTCGAAAAATGCAAGCCCAGTGTCAGATCAAAGAAGAATTCGAGCCCTTTCCAATGATGTCATTATTATTTCTGTACAATTTTGTTCTCAGGGTGCACAAGCAAAAATAGTAGACCCGCTTCAAGCGGTCTAGCGCACATTGAAGGACGACTTGCTGATTATCGGTTCAATAGTGCTGTTTTTAAGAAAAATTAAACGGAATACTTATCATATGAATTTTTATTTTTATTGGATACAGTAGAAAACAAGAATAGGTTTTTCCAATGGTTTTTATTTCGTTGAGTTTGAGTTACTCTTAGCCGAGATATAAGATGAGAAAGAGAGGTTAAAAAGAGATCAGTTGTCGCTGTGCGCACATTTTCGTCCACTTCAAGGCGTACGATTTCCACACCTAATACCCACTAGGCCTGACCGTAAAAAAAAAATCCAACTCTATCTCTCTACTCTTGGCAATTGAATTGAATCAACATGCATCCACAAAACAAATTGAATTTGGTTAAATGTTTTTTACCAATTCAAATCAAATTGACTAAGCGCTGAAATGTACCAAAATCAAAAGAAGATGAAACGTCACAAGGCTTTACGTACCGCAAATGGCATTATAATTATATACACACACACAGACTCATGCAGAAACCCACATACAATGATTTTCTCTATAAAGATAACTGGTCGGTTTTAAAAAAAAGACCCCCAACGTGTGGATTAGGGAGAAAACTAAAATATATGGTTAGGCTTAATACCTATAGAAAAGAAAATGACCAACAAGGAGGGTAGGGAGTAAGGGGGGAGTGGCAGCTTAGGAACAGCCCACAAATGGACGTGTGGGAACTTTGATAAGTGGTGTACACTATCAACGATGTAGGATGCATATTGTGTGCTTGTGTCTCTGTGTGTGTGTGTGTTAAGGGTTTGGCTGGGAGGGGGTGGGGGGGTGATACTTCATGGGACAAGTTTATGAGCAGGAGGGCAGATAGTGAAAAAGAGAGATTGACAGATCATCAGCATAATTATTTAGTAAAAGACAAGTATTACTACTGTACCGTGAAGGGTATGTATAGTAATAATATACACAATATTTAAGCCTATATGTAAATTTGGTAGTCCTACAATAACAGACTTCATAACTTTCACTGCTGATCCTACTGTTGGCTCTTCACAACAGGGCGAGATGATAGAAGACTGGACCATAATTGAGGAGGACAAGACATAATTTTCTCATTTAAATGTCTCAAACAGTGATCAATGAAAAAACAAATTCTAATCTCTTAAAAGCCTAATCAAACGAGAGAAAAAAACCTTCACTTGATTTTGCTACACAGGTCATTGTAGAAGGTTTGTAAAAACAGTGGAGGTAATCATGTAGTAATTTGACTGTTTGCTTATGTCCCTGGCTCAAACAAACTACGTATTGAATCTGACTGAGCCGAACTAGCTTGTTGGTAGACTCCAAGAGGTACTGTATTAATTATAAAAAATTAGCTCTAATAGTGTCTAAACAATATAGATTTTATGTACATGCCCACTCTACTCTTTACAATTATCTGAGATATTGTCATGAAGAGTTGCAATTTTTTATTTTTTTTAACTTAAACTGACTCTTTACCCAGGTCACAACATGAGAGGGCCGCCAATGAGAGGCCCACACATGGGAGGGGACATGAACATGCAGATGAATGGACCTCGGGGCCCCATGCCTCCAAGAGGAATGAGAGGTCCCCCACCCGGCATGCGACCGCCTCCACCCCCCAGATTTGGTGGAAACAATCCTGGGGGTGGAAACAATCAGCCTCACCAGAGTGGAAACATGGAGTACTAGTACCAAGTAGTGTTGTATAGCAAGGTGTTGAATTGCAGTTGGAGAGTTGGGGTGATAGGGAACATGATTGTTATTGAGTGTTTGTGTTGTCTGTGGTAATGAATTATTTATGAGTTATTGTCAGGCTGGAGTAGGGGAGAGGGTGATATGTTGTAATGCTGTTGTATTTCCACAGTCAAGGTTGGGGATTCTTGGCTGGGCATGGGAGGGGGTATGCTCCTTGTTATCCAGTTTTCAGGAGTTTGAATTTTGTTTCTCTCCTTTCATTATGACTCATTAAGGAATTTGCTCTGCTTTGTTCAGTTTCAATGAAGTAGATATGTTGTTGGAATATTATGATATTAAATTTAAGTGTCAAAGTGAAAGCAAATTCTCTGTGCTCTGTTATCCTTTAATGATACTGTGTCATAAAAAATTCCTGAGATGGGTGATCAGATTTGTAACACATTTGATTATCATATCATGTATTAAAATTGAAATTTGAAATGAAGATTTTGTTGTTGTCTTTTTTTAAACTTTTTGGAATGAATTTGTTGTTATTATTAAGTTTAGTTTTTTCTCCTTAAATGTGTGATGTGCACATCACAACGGATAATCTGAAATGCTCAATCAGGGATTCCAAAGTTATTTGGGATTCACTGTTTTTTGGATTATGGTTTTTTACTAAGCTTCACCATTTATCTGTGTGTGTGTGTGTCTAATACTAATATGATGTTTGTTACATATAGCAGGACAAAAAAAAGTTTTGAAACCACACTGATTTCGGACAGAAAAATACGGGGAGACTGAAAAGATGACAATGGGCGCCTCTGGTGGTCGCTTCTTCTGTACATATCTTCTCTTTTGCTTTACTTGTCATCTTACTTTTTCCAGTGCTCCCTAGCAAGCTTACACACAGCTGTTTTGTATCTGTTAGCTCATTCTTGGTCCTGCCTGTTGTCCTAACAGACTTATGGTCATCCCCCACTATGGTACCTAACTACAAGGTCAATTGCTATCTTGAGGACTGAGTACTTTTGTACACAAAAGGCGGTAGAATATCCTGGGTCTCCCCGGACCAAAATGGTGCATGATTTGGG
>JAUEKZ010159267.1:0-14629 GCA_031471865.1 Melibe leonina | reverse complement strand
GTCTGGTCATACAAGAGAAGGAATCCCAAAGTACGCATCCACGCACGTTTTGGAGCTGTGCTCATTTAGGGTGTGAAGATTAAACTTGATTGTCCGAGCACAAATAATCAAATATAATCCTTCTAAAGTAAAATTGGGCTATCATGGTAGTGAAAACTTTTAAGAGACACAGACAAATGAGATCATCAGTTCTGGCCGACAAAGAGCTTCTCTGCTTGTGTTCTTCTACCGAACCGCCTAGATAATTCTCTCGGTTCACCTCGTGGCTCGCCTCGTGTCATTAGGAGTCCCGACTCTTTGTATAACGAGGGCAGAGAACAAACCCTTTCTTGATTCTACAGTTTCCAAACACTGGTTTGCTGTATCTGGATTAAACATTGGAGAAGTCCGCGGTTCTGTATATTAACGATTCAATGAAAAAGCTGTGCACGATGGGAACGAAGACCTTTACAACAACCCCACTGTAAACGCCTTCATAGGTCGTCTTTTTTCTCGGGCAGATCTGTAGTGCAAACCACAGAGGAAGGAATAAACGAGCGGCCATACGTGTTCTAGGAATAAGACCTATGTGTCTACAGTTTCTAAAACGTGCTTAGGATATCAATAAAAATCTCCAGTTTTAATTGAGCGACAACAGAGAATTTTTCCTCCAGTGATTTCTTATTTCTATCTCCAGCATATCTCTCTCTCTCTCTCTCTCTCGCTCTCTCTCTCTCTCTCTCTCTCTCTATTTCATGTCTTCTTCATCTTCTTTGCATCTGCCAAAACTTCCCTCCTCCATGTCGTTCTGGGTCTGCCTCTTTCCTCTTACCCAGGGATTCCATGTCAGGGTTGTCTTACTTTACTCGCCTTCACCCTTTCACAGCGAGGTCTGATTCTAATCCAAATTGAAATATGCCAAAATCTTTAAAAAATGTAAGTGCTCTTATGCCAGATAAATCAGAATTCCAGGCTTTTGGCATTTGTCAGTTGACTGAAATCTAGTATATCTAGTATAAGAACAGGCAAATCTTGAATATTTTGGTGGCATTAGCATGGGAAAGGTTAATGTATGTCCAATCCATTTCCATCTGCTTTCAAGAACCGTATTTCAGCGTTGATTTGTCTTACATAAGGTCGTGCCTACAAATCCTCATTTAAAACATGGTCAAACCTATTTAGTTCCTCGAATATGTCTCAAACATTTGTCAATAAACGTTAGACTATATCCTGTGATCTCTACCAATATGAATTTCAGGCTTTTTGCATATTATGTCAGTACACTGAAATCTGATTTATCTGGTATAAGAACACGTACATTTTCAATATTTTGCATATAGAATCAGACCTTACTGTGAAAGGGTTAAATTCCACGATTTGTCGAGACTGTAGTCTAGCATTGATAATTGTCCCAACCTATTAAAAAATTCACAATTGCCATTGGTATTTCAGAGGAATAATAAGGGATATTTCAAACCAGGGTTTGTGCTCAAAGAAACAGTACAGAATATTGAGTCTGTGGTGAAAAACTGAACTTTCCTTATTTCCTTTACAGATTGAGATGTACACCCAGAATATGATTTTTCTTGGAAACCTGACTGGTGAACAGGTACACTTTACGTAGTTAGTGTTAAATTATTGGTATTAATTTCGCCGTCATCATCATCATCATCATCATCATCATCATCATCACGATCATCATCACCATCTCCTTCATTATCATTAACATTATCATCATCATCATCATTAGCATAAACTTTATCATCATTGTCGTCATCAAAGACTCTAAGAGTTTTGTCGCATAATAAAAATTAATAGAGAGTCATTTGTCCATCGATCTATCCATTCATCCACTAATCAATCCATCCCTCCACCTATCCATCCAACCATCTAACGATCAATTCATCTATCCATTCATCCACCCATCCATTATTTCATCCACCCAACCTTCAATCAATTCATCTATCCACCAATCAATCCAGCCACTCATCTATCCATCAAACCACCCATCTATCTACCCATACACACTCATCCATCCATACACCCATCCATCTATCCATCCATCCATACACCCATCTATCCATCCATCCATCCATCCATCAACCCACCCATCCACCCCTTCATCAATCCACTCATCCATCCATCCATCCATCCATCCATCAATCTGTCCATGCACCCATCCTTCCATCCATCAATCCAGCCACACATCTATCCATCCATCAACCCACCCATCCACCCCTTCATCAATTCACTCATCCATCCATCCATCTATCCATACACCCATCCATCCATCAATCAATCAATCCAGCCACCCATCGATCCATATTTCCATCAACCCATCCATCCACCCCTTCATCTATCTATTCACCCCTCCATCCATTTATCCATCCATCCATCCATCCATCCATCCCTCTTCCTAGATCGGTTCCTACTTTGGAGGGTCTCTGGCCGTCACAGATCTGAACGGGGACAGGTGAGATCATCAAAGTTTTTGTCTTTTCTGTCTTTGTTTTTTGTCGGGTTTGTTGGGGGGAGGGGGGGGTGGTTGTATTTTATCGGTGGGAGGGAGGTTGTTCTATTTTTGTTTTTGTTTGTTTGTTTGTTTGTTAGTTTGTTTGTCATCCCTTAGTATGTCTACTTAATTGTCCATCATGAAGTTCTATGTTCGGTTAAGGAGAGATTAGAGACCTTGTTCTGTTTTGTTGGTGGGGTTTGTTTTTTTGTTTTTTTCTTAAAGTTTTCCACCCCTCAATACCGCATCATGCTGTTTCGGGGCCCATGTTTTATGTTTGGTTACAAATGGAGAATACGGGACATGGGATACGTCCCTGCAGCCAAATATAGCCAATCACAGAGTTGCAATCGAATCCTGGTTTAATTCATTCTCGTGAAGGTCATAACACAAGTGCCTAAGTCTAAGGTGGTTATTTTTATCAAAATAGTTCTTCGTGATAAAAAAAAGGCTTCTTATTTTACTACCACAAATGCCTTAGTCATCCGCCAATCAAACAGAGGATGATTTGAATTGTCTAAGGAAAGAGACCGTCCTTCAACTTCGAAGCTGTGTTGTGTGCTAGATATTCAAATTAGCACTATATAGCTTTATCTCTGTGCTGTAGCATGTTAACCCGTCTAGAGAGCCCCACCCAGGGTTGCCAATTTGGCTTTTTTAAAACCAAATTCCAGAAATCTGGCTGTTTTTTCAAGGCGACTGGCTTCAAAATTTTCGTTTGGTCTTTTCCCATTTTTGGGAGAAAATTTCGCTTAAAAAAAAAAAATTCGATCTGGCAACACTGGCTTCACCTTTGATACGACCAACATGGTGTTTGTTAAACAGGGATACATCAACCAACCAAAGATTCCGAGGTTCCTTCCGGCGACATTTCTGTGTTTCGTGGGCAAGGAAATTTACTTCAATTACTTCACTACACCCAGGTGTGAAAATAGTACGGTGCGACCCACTTGTTAGGTTGGGAAAGTAACCTGTTATAGATGAGCATTTTGTCCAGAGGGTGGTAATGGTTGTCAGTTGTCAGTAGTCCCCTGCACGCTATTTAAACTGGGATAAGCTCCGGGTCTGTGGTCAATATGATCTGATTTTTAAAAATATTTACGTACTTTTTCCTCAGGCTTGATGACATCATTGTGGGCGCCCCGTTCTACAGCGACCTGGGTCACTCTCAGAGTTTCGACACCGGCAGAGTTTACATCTTCTACCAATCCGCCGGGGTGAGTAACATTACGTTTCTATATCCGGTTCCGTTCCTGCCACTATCTGTTACTTTATCACTATAGGTTTAACATGGGTAGACTTTGTCGGCCTCACTTTACCTTGATTGGTCTATAATATGAATTGGCGACAGTATGAAATATAATGATGATGATAATAATGACATAAATGATAATAGACCTAATAATACTAATGCCAATGATAATGATATTTGACGATGATGATGATGAGAAGGATGATGATGATGATGTGGAGGAGAAGGATGAGTTTGATGATGACGATAGTAAGGGACCGAGTGTGCACCTTACATAGTGGCCACTTGTTGAAGGAAACTGCCAGTAATTCCCAATGCAGTCGTCAACAATGCCCCTAACTGTCTGCATTGTCTAGCCATCCCAAAGGCAGATCCTGTTTCCCCATTGTGCTTGTTGACGGGGACGTTGGCCTGTGATGGTTAAGGGACGGAAGGAAGGGGGGGGGGATAACAGTGGGGAAGAGTATGTTGGGAATTCAATGATCGAGCAAGGGGGGTCATGGGTCAAAGATGTCAGAGGACGAAGGTCAGAGATCTGAGACTCAGTCTTCTCCCAAAGTGGGTCGGTCACTGTACATTGACTGTCTCGATGACGGGAACTACTACAGAATATTGTCTATATTTTATCATTTACCTCTGCCATAGTGTCAGAGCCCCAACAACATTTGCTCCCTCCTCTCTTTCTCTCTCTCTCTCTATATATATATATATATCTATCTATCTCTCTCATTCTCTCTCTTTTCTCTCTTCCTCTCTCTCATTCTCTCTCTTTTCTCTCTTCCTCTCTCTCTCTCTCTCTCTCTCTCTCTCTCTCTCTCTCTTATCCTCATCACCATCTAATCTATTTCAGATCGTATCTCCCCTCCCCCATCCCGTCAAAAGAAATTTACCGATACGCTACGTGAATAGGCAGAGCCTCGGAACCGTTTAGTCGTGGATCTAAGACGTTCAAGTCTTCATTTTATCAGCGCTCAGCATGGAAACAGTGCTAAGACTGGTTGACCCGGTGTCGGTATAATGTGACCTTTGAGATATTCGAGTGAGCCATCCATTTATCTCTGTGTGGCAGCAAGTCTACTTACTTGTCTAGAGAACCAAGCCGTTGATGTGACCTAAAGTATGTTAAACAGGCAACAACCAACCAACCTCCGTGTATCTCTCTGCGTCGGCTCGTTAACATGTCTAGGAAACCGTTCCTATGGAACATTTTTTTAAATCTATCTAGAGGTACTTAATCTATATAATCATTTCTTGTCTCCCTTTCCAGCACGAGTTCAAAAATCACAAGAAAGACATCCTCGACGGAATGGGGAGTCGGTCCCGGTTTGGAATGGCACTCAGTGGTCTGGGCGACATCAACTACGATGGCTACGAAGGTATAATCAACTCTTTCACAGCGGTGTCTAATTCTAACCCAACTGAATTATTGAATTATCCACAATCTTGAAAACATAATATGTTCTTATACCAGATAAATCAGAAGATTTCAGTGAACTGACATATGCCAAAAGCCTGAAATTCAACTCACTGAAATATGATTTATCATGTATAAGAACTGGCAAGTCTTGAAGATTTTGGTGTACTTAGCAGTGAAAGGGTTAACAAAAATAATAATGATGATAAAACAGCATTTCTACAGCGGCAACTCAAGTATTGTAAGACAGTCAAACAGAAGCTCTAAACGGTAGACATTGCTGGATTACACAAGACATTTATTAAGAGAAAGTAGAAAAATCGATGATACTACTACTACCACTACTTTTATTACTATTACTGACTACTCTGCTGCTGCTTCTACTACTTATACTACTACTACTACTACTACTACTACTACTACTACTTCCTCTACTTAACTATTGCTGCTCCTGCTACTACTGCTGCTACTGCCGCTACAATTCCTACTACTACTATTTCTACTACTACTACTACTACTACTTCTGCTGCTGCTGCTGCTGCTGCTACTATTACTTTTTGGTCTAGTGGTAAGCATTTGGCAGGTCCCTGATTCAAATCGGTTGTGTGACAGCACAAAGTTGACTCCTTTGCTCACATTTTCTCATTGTACTCAGGTTTTAAATGAGTACCTGGCCACAGTGTTCTTCTTGTCCGAATATAAATGTACAAGAGCCTAACAACAGGCACCATGTCTCGTCCTGTATGATTACTACTATGGCTGCTGGTGCTATTTCTACTACTACTACTTCTAATACTACTACTACCATATTTCTGCTGCTGCTACTACTACTGCTACTACTACTACTACTACTACTACTACTACCACTAACAATCTTCATCTGATACTATTGCTGCTGCCTCTATTATTACTACTACTACTACTGCTACTACTGCTACTACCATTACCACTCCTACAATAACCTCTTCTACAACTACCACTGCCCCCACCATCACTACAACTAGGAGTATTTCTACTACTAACCCAACCTTTTACTACTTCTACTACTAGTATATTACTAACAATGCTTGTAGTGATGGTGATTAGACTGATGATGAAAATAAAAGAAGATGAAAAATAGAAGACAAGTTTCCCTTTTATTTTATTAATTGGGAATAAAGACAAAAAACACTGGTTACATCAACTTTGTGCCTTTATTTAACCTTCCTCCCCTCAGACCTGTGTGTCGGGGCTCCCTATGCTGGGGAGGATAGACGGGGAGCCATCTACATCTACCACGGCTCTAAGAAGGGCATCATTACTGAAGCCTCTCAGGTATACAACATGATATGGAATAAAACCTATTCTAAAACCTATTCTAAAACCTATTCTATTACCCCCATCAGGGATAGACAAAGCAATTCTGAAGTTTGAGAACAATTTAGATGAATCCAAATTGAAATTATGTATACGATAAGATTAGAAAATATAAGATAAGGCGAGATGATATGAGTCACCGTAAGATAATATAACATGAGATTGATTTGATATGACAGATGAGATAAGATCTTTGTTTGTACACTTTGGAGATCGTACAAAAGTAACTTTAGAAAATCAAACAACTGGTAGATACATATACAAAAATAAACCCTCATTGGTTTTTCTCAGGGAGACAAAATTAAGAATGAAAATAGACTGAAATATTATTACATATTGAGTATTGTAGCTATGTTAAAACCAAGCAAGTTGATAGGATATTACGAAATTTGATGTCGCAAAATAGTTGAAGATATTAGATTAGACATTGAAATATCAACTTCAGTAGTAATTATGTAGACCAGAGAAAATTGTTTTTGCTCAATTGTAATAGTCCTAAAAGCTATGAAATAGATGATGAGTTGTTCCCCTGTTCATATCATATGAAATGGTCACCATTTAATTCAATGCAATGCACTGATCTCCAGATCATCTACGGCTCAGACTTCAAGTCTCCTTTGTCCACCTTTGGTGCCTCCCTGTCAGCCGGCATGGACCAAGACAACAACAAATACCCAGACATTTTGGTGGGGGCCTACGGCTCAGACAAAGCAGTGTTCTTGAGGTGAAATATTTACCCAACCCAATTTCATCATATTTTACACTCTATCATATAATAATGCTCATATAAAACTACAAAGTGTTCAAGATGTTAGCATGTTATGGAGGTGTTACATTTTTGCTTGTCATGCTAAAAATGTTAGCTTTAGCTTATGAGTCAAAGCATAGACTTACAGCATAACTTATACAGGGAAGTAAAAAAGGAGAGGATTTTTTATAAACTCAAAGAAAACAAACTACAACACTAAATTAAGAGTAATAGAAACATTTTGGAAGAAGTTGAAAGTTACAAAGAATTATTATGAATATCAAGGTTCTATTGAAACATTTTCTTGTTTATAACAGATCTCGCCCTGTAGTCCGAGTGTTTGCAAACCTCAAGGTGTGGCCTGAAAAAGTTGATCTGGAAAATTTGACTGTCATTGCAGCGGACGGAACAAAAGGCACAAAGTAAGAAAAGATACTTTGTTATTCCTTTCAATGCTAAGAACATCAAAATCTTCAAGATTTGCCTTTTTCTTATACCAGATAAATTAGATTTCAGTGAAATTCAGGCTTTTGGCATATGTCAGTTCACTGAAATCTGATTTATCTAGTATGAGAACAAGCACATTTTCAAGATTTTGCATATTCAGTTAAGTTAGAATCTGACGTGCTGTGAAAGGGTTAAATACCATGGTGATGATGATGATGATGATGATGTTGATGTTTGTTATTTATTGATTATTGTTGTTATTGCCGTGTATTTGTATTTGATGGGTTTATGTCTACAACTTTTGTTTAAGGCAACCAGGATGTTTTGTTATTCCCCCTCTTAACAGAAAAAAAACCCCAAAAAAGTAAAATATAGAAATTACTTATATAGCACCAATTTCCATCTCTGATGATCAGAGGCGCTTTACAACGCAACTCTCTTCATTCACTCATCCATGTATTCATTCATTGATTAATTAACTGAATTCTACTAATGTCTAAGATAGAGAGAAAAAGGAAGGAAAATATGAATATAATATCAGTAACATTATGAGGTGGTAGAAATTGAGAGATGCTATAGATAAACAGAGCGATAAAGTTCAGTCTTGAGGTGTTTCTTGAATGATGAAAAGGTTTGACAGTTTCTATTCAGGGAAGATAAAGAATTCCACACAGTGGGAGTCAAAAAAGTGAAAGAACATTCTGCAAATTTGTTTTTTGGAATAAAACCTTTTAGTTGTTGGGCACTTGAGGATCTGAGTTAACGTGTTTGGGGTGGCATATCCACCAGACATTGTCATACAACTCTGTCTTTGATTATTTACCCATGCGCAATACAAAGGAAACGTTTTCTCACAAATAAATCAGTTGAGCATTTAAACATTCAGACACCTTTTTTTCTTCCATCTAGAACCATCAGTTTAAAACTCACAACTTAACAATGTTCAGGATGATGGGGAATTATATGATGACAACGATATTTCAAATAGTAAAAGATTAAAAGGCAACACAGTAGGATTAGATTATAAAAGTTATTGCTGCTTCAGTTTATCTCTGATTAAAATAGACTTGGCAATTCACAACATACTTTTAGTTTGTTTCCATAACATTCCTATGATACCTTTTCCATTTTGTTTGAATTTGTAATAGTTCTATTTGCAAAAAGCAATCCTTTTTCCAGGGCCTTTTAAAGGCTTTCAACCTATATGCTCTGTGAACATGATATGATATGATGAATATTAGTCTCTTGAAGTGTGTATTTTTTGCTATTTGTTAATATGTTGTCATTTTAAACAATCCACTACGCTGTTCATGGATGTTGTCATTTATTTGGCTAAAAGAGCAAGTAAAAGGATTTTGACATAATCTACATTAGACCTGTTATTGCATAATATAAGGAAAATATTCTCAGGTTTTCTTTATTATTCAATTATCTTCTACTATCCTTTTGTTTGATGTTTTTCCTACTTGCAGGCTGACAGTCTACACCTGTTTGAATTATGAAGGTGCTGGAGTACCGGACAAGCTCTGTAAGTTCAACTTGATTCATCTTTAAACATTATCGGAAATAAGTTGGGCCAAATTTAGAATGATAGACAGTGAAGATACAGTAGAACACACTTAAACCAAACAAATGTGAACCAAAGATAGTACTGAACCAAAATAAGACAAAGGTCCTGATTTTTTTCTCTGTTAGTCGTTGTTATGCTGCCAACGGAAAGGAATTTCACTCAAACACGGCTGAACTGAAAGACCAAAATCTCATAAACTACTTGATGGGAAGTTATTCAATGTAGAAACCATGGACAGTCAGAAATGGTTGTCATCTTTCCCCAATCCATTCGCTCAACAGACACATTCACTTACACACAACACAGTCCACTGCCATCAAAGTGACTGAATTAGACCCTAGTCTCTTGCATAATCTGTGTGTGTTGTGTTGGTGTAATGAATTGTATTGATGATGCCCTCAGTACAAGCACAGTTTAACTTTAGCCTTGAGAGTTACAGCGAGGGCATGGGGGCTGTTTGAGTAAATGACGAGGTTATTTCAATAAGAAGAGATTTAAATATTTTTGTTACTTCCCTTGAAAAATGTATAAACTAAAATATGTTAAAACCAAAATGATATTTCGGTCCCAAACATTCCACATTTAAAGTGTTCTTTAAACTGTTCAAGACAAAGCCATAAAAAGCAGAAAAATGGGAAAGAAGAAAAGTGACCTGAGAAAGATTCTAACCCGGGACCTGCCTGGCTGCTGGCATATGACAATGTGTTCATCTGCTTGGCTTGCTACTACCCTATAAATATCAGGGGCCTACCATTTTGTTTGATCAGTATCAGCTATATTTTTCTAGTCTTTCGTTCTCATTTAAGTATTTTAATATTTTTTAAAGTCAGGATTTCATGAAAACATCAGCTTACTACAGGTTAGTTCTCATTCAACAATACATACAATCTAAAATGTATTTTTCATCCTCACAATTCCTTCATCCCGCCCGCATCCTTTAACCCAGCCTCAACCCCCTATGCTTAGTTTCATGCACTACTCATTTCACACATCCCTGGTCTACACCTCTCTGTCCCATATGGGATGAGATATACTTCAATATTCAAAAGCACTTGATAGATGTAATATGAGTTGCATAATAATATAGCATAATCTAGAAATGTATTTTTTCCATTTTCTCGCACAGCATTCAGCCTGGAGTGGACCCTCGATGCCAAAGACAGTAACAGGAGCAATGCAGAACAAAGAGTTTATTATATGTCTGCTCAACGTAACTTCAACAAAATAGAGAATGGAACCTTGAAAATTTCAGAAAATAACTGCACTGCCACAGATGCTTATGTTGTGGTAAGTAAAAACTCATTTTTCATTATTTCAAGGACAATTATTCTCATTACGTTATTCCAAAACGTTTTATTCTAAGGTTATCTTTATTTGCTTGAGGTCTGTAATTGAATTGGGATTGCATAACAAGAGACAAGTTTTCAATATTTTTTTCTTCTTCTTGCCTTTTGAAACAAATATGTCTTTATCTTTAATCATTTTATCATCAGCATGAAATTGGGGATAAACTGAGTCCAATCAAAACCACCTTGAAATTCAAACTGAATTTGGATGATACCAGCACGAAAAGACGTAAAAGAGACCTGCAGCCCATTCTGGATGCCTACATTCCCACACACACCTCCTTCACAGTGAGTAATGACAAATAAAAAAATTATTATCGAGAAATTAAAAGTAGCACAAATTATGTGTAGGCACAGTGGTCCAACTGATAATGACGCGGGAAAGAGTTCGTGAAGCAGCACTTCACTTTTTTCTTGGACAAGGAAATTTACTCCAATTGCCTCACCTCATCCAGGTGTATGACCTATCTGTAGGGTTGGTAAACTAATCTGGAGTAGACCAGCATCCTGTCCTTAGTGTGCCAATACTTGCCATTTGTCCACTTCTTGCCACAGAATTGGTATGAACTCTGTGTCTGGCTAGTACTAGTATGTGCTAATGAACTTGCCTTAACTTAATGGATGATAATATATGTGACCCATGACTAAGGTTTGGTACACAAGGTCAAGTTACATCTCAAAATGACTGAGTTATCCTCATAAACTTAAAGTTCACGACTTTATTTTTACTGTTTTGACTTTTTCAAAGTATTTTCCTCTTTACTGAATATTCAAGTTGTTTGAAATAAGAAATAAAACCAGAAAAAAAAATTCTTAAAGATACTTATTTTATGCTTGTTCTAAGGGCTAACTCCAATCTAGCCATTGTACCTTCTGTACCGAACCGGGGTGACGGGTCAAAGATCAGATTAATATTAAGCAAAGAAAGAATCCAAATGTTTTACTGTCTTTCATTTCCTTTTGGTTTGTTGTCTATGTTGTATGATATATTGTTTTAAAATTATAGTTAATATTCAATTTAAGATGGATCTCTTTAGTCTTACCCAACTTACAGGTCAAGACTTTACTGATAAAGAAGACTTTATAATGAAGTTTGGATGATAAAACATAGCAATGTCCTGTTTGCAGAACTATTTAAAAGTTGTTATTTTTTTTCTAAATCTTTTATTAACCAATTAATTCATTTTTGGTTTTCAGGTTCAAATTCTGAAAAACTGTGGTGAAGATGAAATCTGTATACCAGACCTCTTTGTTACCTACATCGGGTATGTTGAAGATTTTTCATTTTATACAAGAAATGCTGGTGTGAGGGGAAAGAACTCTAGACCAATCAAGTTGGAGAGTTATTGGTGTCACAAGTTTCAAATCAATCAGTATTTTATTTGATGACCTTCTATTTGTAAGGAAACTGTTATTAATTCTATTTCTCTTTCAAGTTTCTTACCGCAGTTATATCCTATGGAGGCGCAGTGACTGAATTGGTAACGATGCAGCACAGACCCTGAGTGGAAGGGGTTCAATTCCAACCAGTGGCACTTCGGTTTTTCCTTAGGCAAATGATATTTACTCCAGCTGTCTCACTTTACCCTGGTAAAAAGAATGGTACCAAGCCACTAGTTGGTTTGGGAAATTAATCTGCGATAGACCAGTGTCATGTTTACAGGATGATTCCCACTTGTCTGCATTCTGGTAGAGAAACCAGCATAAACTCCAGGTCCATGGGTTATAAAGCTCGAAAGGACTTTGCTACATTTCACAGTTTTGAATGTCGATAATAAAATTATAACTGTTTGCAAAAAAGAAATGCAAAAAAAGAAATAAAAGGAGTAGAAACAATATTCATGGAAGAACTATCATCATTTGGTGTCTTTTCTTGTTTTTCTTCCTTTCTGCAGCATTGAGGCAAAGCATGTACTTGGCAGTAAGCGTGAACTTAAATTCTTAATCACAGTGGGAAACAATGGTGAAGACTCTTTCAACACAAAGTTGTTTATCAAATTGCCGCGAGGGGTTGACTACAGTGGCAAGTCAGGGGAACGGTCAGACATTCCCATCCAGTGCGACCCGCTTTCTGAAGGAAGCAGATACGTAGTGTGCAACATGGGAAACCCCATGGCCAAGGGGTCTATGGTAAGCTTTTGACTCAGTTGGTTAGTTGATTGGTACTTGTTTAACACCCTTTTTAAATCATTTTTGGAGGTGCGATGGCCAAACTGGTAATGACACAGCAAAGAACCTGCTGGTACCGAGTTCAATTCCTACCAGTGGCACTTCGGTTTTTCCTAGGGCAAGGAAATTTACTTCAATTGCCTCACCACACCCAGGTGTAAAATGGGTACCAATCCACAATTTGGGTAGGGAAAAGTAATCTGCAATATACCATGTCCAATCCAGATTTGTCTGCTACAGAGACTAGGATAAGCTCTGGCTCTCTGTGTTATTAGGCTCTAAAGGACTCACTCCTTTACTTACTTCACACATTTCATGTCATATCAAAGGCATAGCTCCATAGCTTTCTTCTAGATTAATTAAAGGTGGGCTCATTTAAGTATCTTTATTGGTCACATTTCAATGACACCAGGCCAGTCAATTGATTGGAAGAAGAAGAAGAAGAACCAGTCTTAGCAATGCCAAATGTCTGGGGAAAGAGCTGCTAAAAACTGATTTTAATTCCCTTGATATATCACAGCTACAACAGAGCATGACTTGGCCGGTGTTTGCCACTGTGGATGCTATACATACTGAGCTATGGACTTGGTGTCCTGTGTTTTATTTTAAGATTCTTGAAACTGTAACTAACTGTGGACATTTTAATGCAGGATACTGTTATGTTTTTTAATGTTGGTATTCCCTTAATGTTTTTTCCTGTTAGGGATAGGTGCACTTTTTTCTTGCACATTTTTTAAACCCATTTTTCATTTCATTTTTTCAGTCCGAGTTCACTTTGAGTGTGAAACCAAATAATTCAAATGAAACAAAAGAGTTTTTGGACTTCAATCTTTTAGTCAACAGGTGAGAGATGTAATGATTTTATCAAGATTTTGAACAAAAAAAATGATAATCCAATCAAATCAGTGCTCTTGTTAGTTTTTAAGAGAAACAGAAACAAATCAGCTGTTGTAATAAGATGTTAGGTATCATCATTCACACTGAAATAGTTTGTTGTTGTCCTTTTATTAAAAAATAAATTTTCATAACTTTCAGTCAAATATTTTTGCATCACACAGTTCAGGAAAAACATAGCAGTCACCAAATTTTATGACAATGATTTAAAAAAAAAAAATTGTTGTTGTTTTTTCCTAAAATCATTTTGCTGAACTGGTCTCTGTTTGATGATTGTGTTTTCTTTTGCCTATTTGCTCAAGAAAAAAAACAAATGGTTAACTTCCAAATGTCTTTGATTTCTTCTCAGTTCAAATCCTGAGGCAAAAGACGCCTACTCAGATAATGAAGTGTCCTTTGCTATTCCTGTCACAGTGGACACAAGAATCAATCTTTTTGGGTACGTCGGTTCACACATTTTTATCAAACATCCACCGTTAGACCAGGCAATTTCACAGCCTAATTAAATTAATTAATATGAAGTTATGGGGTTGTTTTTTGGGGATTTTTTTGGATGGGGTGAAGGGGGAGGGTATGATAACTCTACTGATATTTTGGATTATTGCAAAATTTAAAAAAAAATCATAATCATTTGTATTAATGATATGAAGCAGTGTCAAAGAAAGGGAAGAATTTTTTATATCAAAATTAAAATTTTCACTACAAGACAAGATTTTATCCCAAAATTGGTGAATTCAAGTCCTTCATCTTTTTCATGACAGTTCTGCTCATCCAGAGGAGCTGAATGCAACCAATGAAATACGAGACGGAAAAGGAAGACTGGTCAGACATGAGTTCAATGTGAGTCAATGTCATTTAAAACCGCAATTGTCTTTGTACGATTCTTTGGGGGGGGGGGGGGGGGGGGGGGGGGGGGGGGGGGGGGGGGGGGGGGGGGGGGGG
>JAUEKZ010158935.1:1995-14639 GCA_031471865.1 Melibe leonina | reverse complement strand
TGTCAGTGTTAGCGTGAGAGGAAGTGACTGTGAATACATGTATACTAGAAAGTAAAAACTGAGAATGAGAGAATGTTGAAATTAAAACTGTGCGCCGTTCTTCGACCTTACGAAACATGCACAGAACCATGAAGAAGAAAAAAAAGAAGAAGACATGGATATTGAAGGTTAAAAATAATGCATATTATGAATGTTCTATAAAACAATAATTAACCTCGGACGGAATCTATGTAAAATACTCAAAATGTACATGTTGTCATACCAGATACCTTGTATGTCGCAATATGTAAATTCACTTAAATCTGATGTATATGGTATAATATTATAAACAGGCAAACCTTGAAGATTGTGATGTCTAATTAGTAACTTGATTATAAGATAAACCTTAGCATTCAAATGCTTGATTCTTATGGATGCGGTTTATACCCTTTTTGCCTTTTATGGCACGGATTGTTTCCCTCTTGTCTGTTGACATTGACAACCGTATTGCGGCATCATGGCTGTAACCACCTGCTTCATAGTCAGTAGTGCGATGCAAGATGTGGCTTTTGTGTGGGTTTAATGTTACCCCCAGGTGGGATTAAATGGTATACAGAGGTTCACAACCAATATCGACTTTCTTGGTGCATGAGAAACATCTGTGTGTTCAGCGTACCCGGTGTAGATGGTATGTGTCAAAGTTACAACATAATGATTACGTCATTGAAAGTTATAACCACGTCACGGAGATAGACAGAGCGATCAATAGATCCACAGAGAGAGAGAGAGAGAGAGAGAGAGAGAGAGAGAGAGAGAAGAGAGATAGATAGATAGAGAGAGCGAAATAGAAAAAGTTAGATAGAGGTAGATAGATAGAGAGAGAGAGAGGAAGAGAGAGAAATAGAGAGAGAGAGAGAGGAAGAGAGAGAGAAATAGAGAGACAGAGACAGACAAGCAGAGAGATAGACAGAATGAGACTAAGAGAGAGAGAGAGAGAGAGAGAGAGAGAGAGAGAGAGAGAGAGAGAGAGAGAGAGAGAGAGAGAGAGAGAGAAAGAGAACCCTGGGAAGAGGGAAATAGAGATAGAGATATATTATTGAGCGTAAGACGAAAAAAAAACACGTCCTAACTGGTGTATGTCTATTTATTAAAAAAAAGGGTAGAGGGGCTTTTTTGGGGTGTCTTCTAAGTGAGACGAAATGCAATTTATGATTTTCATGCCTGACCATCCACCGACCCTTAACGAAAGACGTAAAATAAAACCACCATTTTAAATAAATCAACTGTGTCTAAAAATATCATGTAGACTGAAATGTCTTGTCTCAGTGCGAACTGTGTTTTTATATCGTAATCTATCATACCAATACGTCATGTCCAATGCATGTGTGTTTGTCTTTGTTAGTCTTTGCCGTCTCTAAGGCTTTCTATCCCTTCCAATTAGCATCTAGACTGAAGTTTTATTTTGGCTACAGTTATCTAGTAGGTATTTTTTTCTCATGGTCTTCTCGCTGTCGATCTGGCAGGGAAATTGCAGGAGTTCAGAGGACGAAGGGCACAAAAACACTTAGCTTCCGGTTTATTGTTTTATCTTCTTTCCTTCCCGTCTCAAGGTATTTTCTACATAGACCACTGTTTTTTTGTGTTTTTTTATTATTTCAGCCCAGTTTGCGCTAATATCAGTTACTGGATTTGCGCCTATTACCAATATAACATTATACAAAAAGATATTATATACGTAGATGTCTAGATATATGGAATTCCTGCCCGGTTTTGTTTTTGCTCCAGACGTTTTATACGTGTAATGGAGGTGTCGGGGGCTCGTGGTAAACATGTCTGTCGATATAATTCATAGGGGGAAGTTGATAATATGCCGGCTAAAGAGACTTATTTTACCACATAGCTATTTATTCCGACCTGTTGGTTTTTACGTAATTCCACATTATAATAATATATTTAAGTATTATTCAATATATGTGACTCTATACGAGGTTTGCTGATCATTAAATCATATTCCTATTTTATGAGTCTCTTCTCTACCCCAGTTTGTCAAGGATGCAATCATTCAGCGAGTCATTCAATAGAGGATAGTAAGATAAATATTGTTACTGAGCAGAATTTTAGGTTCACACAAGTAGGTTGTAGGTTGGATAGCTGAGTATCTGTCTCCTTTCCGTCCCCTGCGAGGTTGTCTATGTTTTCTTTTCGGTCTGCGTGATAATGCTGTAGTGTGTAGGCGTGTGTGTGTTGGTGTGAACTCACACACAACCCCTGTGTCTCTCTATGGGTGTTTGTGTGTGTGTGTGTATGTGTGTGTGAATTCATAATGTGTGCATGTATGCGTGTGTGTGTATATGTGTGTTCATGTGTGTGTGTGTATGAACATCTTTTCATCGCTTATCTTTTTCCAAACAACACGCTGGAGCAGCGCATACCCGATAAAAACAATCTTGGGGGAATTTGATATCATTCAAGAGATAACAAATATAATCGGAACTCGGCCTCAAATATCGATAGAGACGTTTTCGAAGGAAAAGTTTGGAGATCTGGAAACGACAGTTCCATGCAAGAAACAAGTGTCTTCCCTTTGAACGAAATGGAGTTGAAAGCATAGTGTAGCATTTAGACTCGCTTTTTAAACTAAATATTGTCCATGTAGTCAATTCAGCCATATATGTATCAGATGAAGTAGGGGAGGTTTGGTGGAACTTTAAAATGGGTACTTTTTTATTGTTTTTTTTTTACATTATCTGAAAACTGTTAGACGTACAGCTAACCATCTCTTACTGATAGATCTCGAAATGATGTCTCGTCTTGTACACCACAGTGTATTGATTGGTTCGTCATTTTCCTTGTTGGTGCGAGACAGGATAAAAAGGAAATGTGTCTGCAGGTTTCAGTATGATTTTTGCTTGTGTTGATGGAATGAGGTGAAAGCAAGATTGTGAAGTGTGAAGGGGAAAGAGTACCGGCTTAGGCATTACAAAATATATTAATCAAGTTTTTAAATCAGTAGATAATTGATAATAAATATTATAATCTATCATGTATCTATCTAATATGCATATTATATCATAACTTATTCATTGCAAAACAAATCAAAGGTAAACAAGGCAAATACTTCATTCCTGCCCAGAGAGCCTAGATGACCCTCAAAGACTATATCTTTCTATCTCGATCTTTGTTCGTATCTAAATATAGAGATTTTATAGGTTGCTACCTGAAATCGGACTAGTCGTTATTCAACAGCATAAGACCTGTTATGCAGACAGGATTTTTGAAAATGCGACAAAGCTGATTGCTAATGAGATCATAGGACGAAGTGAAGACTGTTGTATAGGAGGACAGGTGAGTATTCAAATTTCAGTTCTTCTCCCTTGTGCTGAATTAACGAAATAAGAACAAAATATCAGTAATAAAAATGTATCGATTATGAGCAGATACATATTTCTTTGGTGAATGATAAGATAGAACTAAGCCGCATCGTCTGTTTCCAAAAGGCTCAACACTCTGGACCTTTTATAAGAAGTTTTAAAGACAAGAGAAATCTTAAGTCGATATTGTATTTATTTAATGAATGATTAATGGGTATAATGCCTTTGTTTCCAACAAATGTCAAAACGACCAGACAGATGCGAGGAATAAAAAGAATATAAATTTAGAGCAAAGAATGCATTATTTAAACTATTTTCCTTTCAGTTGAGGGCTAAAGCTGATGGTTAAACCCCTCTCCACGAGCAAATCTTATGGGAAAATCAAAGCACATTAATCACGCCTTGAAGCGTTTATCTTTTTCTGAGAGGAAAAAATCCAATGTGCATTTTAGATCAACGGTGACCGTGAATGATTGATTTTGGATTTGTCGGTTGATTAATTCTGTCGACGTTTAACTGCAACAACTGCCATCTCAGAGCAAACACGCTTCAATGATTGGACAACAGTTGTAGCGGTTGATGTTTTTGAGAGCTGTATGTCAAGTGCTGTGTGTATTGTTTCAAACTGCTAAAGCCAGATCGATACCTATTTGATAGTCATGCAACACTTTCTTTTGCTATTCATTTTCATCAAATGATCAACGTTTTGTTATTTTTCCACCTATGGATTTGTTGCCTTTTGTCGCAAGTTTGGAGTGTGTGCTTTTCATAAACAAAAACATGTCCGGAACAAATTATAATACATTGTGACAATGCTGTGGTGACAGTGCTATGGTGACAATGCTATGGTGACAATGCTATGGTGACAATGCTATGGTGACAATGCTATGGTGACAATGCTATGGTGACAGTGCTATGGTGACAATGCTATGGTGACAATGCTGTGGTGACAATGCTATGGTGACAATGCTATGGTGACAATGCTGTGGTGACAATGCTATGGTGACAATGCTATGGTGACAATGCTATGGTGACAATGTCATGGTGACAATGCTATGGTGACAATGCTATGGTGACAATGTCATGGGTACCAGAAATATAAAGGTTAAATAAAAGCTATGCATAAAAAGAAATATCAAAAAGTAAATTGGGCGCAGATATTATAAAAATATAAGCAAACATTTTCCTTAAATCACATATTTGAATCAAGAAAGAAATGTATAATTTGTGAGCTAAGCGGAAACATCCACACTTCCACCAAAAAAAAAAGAAGAAAAAAAGAAGAAGAAAACAACAGAATTGAGAACCAAATATAATTATTTTAATTAACAATGATGTTTGGTCTCCTTTGGAGGGTACTTACGATTATACTAACATAGATTACACTCTCATTAGAAAACAAGTATCGAACATAAATCCTTTGATAGCACCATCGCACAGTAGATAAATACAATGCAATATTAACAGATGCGAATAAAACAGGGTACGGTACAGCGTACACATTTGGCCCAACAGGTAGATGCAAATCGACTGAATCGGTTACTAATATTCCTCATGGGCAATTATCTATTGGTGTGTTATTTCTTCAACTTAAATGCTTTTTTCACCACATTTCAGGTCATATAAAAAGCGAAGCTCTCTGGATAAATTTATGTGCTACCGCAGAGAGATAAACGAAAGGCTTACTCGAATATCTTACCAAGTCACAGTATACTGACACCATGCCAGCTAGTCATAACAGCACTGTTGCAATAATTCCGACGCACTGCGGGAGTACAGATAAAACACGGATTTTAATGCTTTAAGTATGGCGTGACCGGGCCTAACGTCGTATATAACCACATGGCTGATATCGCAGGAACGTTCCAATGATTGATGCAGACACAATTTTAAATTTTCATCAGGCATAGTCATATTGACAATAAACATAATCATATTAAAACGGACATCATTTATATTACGCACTTCTTCTCATGTTGGGGCTCATGGTAATTCATATATTAAATTGTCACGTTCTTTTTGTTGTTTTTTTGTTCATAGTTTTTAGGTAGTTCGTAAAAAATACAAAATATTTTTTTATATCATGAATGCAAAATGATAATAAACGTCAATTTCGTAAAAAATAAACTCCCCCAAACAAACAAACAAAAAACCCCCCAAAACAAAACTAAACAACCTTCTGTATCATAAAATCAGGCCATGGATCTATTAGGATATTGCAATTAATCATTGAAATTTCTTAATCGTATCAAGAACAACTAGCTGTTTTGGTTTTTTTTCTTTTCGTATTTCTATCACTACTCTAATACGAGTACTCCAAACCCTACACTAAGACAACTCATGAACGGGGCGGAGTGTCAAAGGAAATTATCATCATACCACTAGTATCATAAATGATAATAAAGATAATTCAGAATTCGAAATGATTGCGCTCGCCAACTCTGTAACCAATGAGTATGAGTAAGTGGCAGTGTATTATTGCTCTTAAAAAGCTAGCTATGAATTGTTTTTTATTCAATTAAGACTAGACAAACAAATTATCATTGAACGGTAATTGATATTGTGACGAGATAAAGATCTAAACCATCAACCCAGGCTACAGTTTACGGGATGAAAACATAAACAGCTGGAAGAAAGAAATGAAAAAATATAGTTAATTAGCTCAATCTCCCTTATCACGCTATCAACCAGCTTGAGTTTCATTTTTTGTTACATCTGTTTTCTGGATTTCGAAATAATGTTTAGATGTTGTTTTTGTAAATGTTGTGTGAATGGCATCCCTGTCGTTCGGAAACAGGTGTGAACTCGAACTAATATTTTATTGAAACAATAATGGATACATCCTAATTAAGGTTTCCAATTACACTCTATGAGCACCGAGCAATATTTCAAACATTTATTATTGTTGAGGGTTATAAAAATGGGTATCAGATTTTATATGAAAACTTCAATAGAGATGATATGATTGAGTGTGTCATCCACAATTATCTAACGAGTTGGAACCTAATATGATACTACAACGTAATATTTATAGCGGAGATAAAAATAATTTAATTGCTCACATTTTTCCGCGTATCAGATCACTCGTCGGAATTAAACTAACACAAACATACAATGAAATATTGCCAAAGTGAAATATGAAAACACTGCTTCCTTCTTATTATGTTACATAACTCACTCTCCGAGTCGGATGAGGAAGACAGAGAGAAGCTTTTAAGTTAAAATCAAATTATCAGGAGAGCAGCCGTTATAGATTTGTAGTTTCCTTGCCAAGTGCTCACTGACAACGTAGGCCAATATAAAAACGGGTTGGCACCACCCCATTCGACCGCGCTCCCTCCACACGCCAAAGACATAAGCCACAACGGACACGCTTAGGGTTTGCCCACCGACTGATCTTCCAAAACCGTGTGGGCCTTAAACACAGAGCTTATCCCGGTTTTGGTTATATATGGTTAAGACAGGTCGAGCCAAGCGGTTCTGTACCGAGCCGAACTGTACTGTCTGTCTTTGGAAGAGTTTAAGAGGTCTGTAATCGACCACGTTGAAATGCACACTGGCAGTAATGCTCGGCCCAGTCAAGTCAGTCAGTTATTTGGAAGAAGAAGAAGAAGAAGAAGAAAATGAGCCAGATTTAGAATATTACACAGTGATGTTAACCCAAATACTAACCAAACAGAATATGCAAAATCTTGAAAAAAATAGACATTTCAGACTTTTGGCATCTGAAACCTTATTTATCTGGAAAAAGAACTGTCAAAACTTGAAGATTTTGATATCTAGTTTACAGCCTAAAAATAACCATAGAATTGAAAGGGTTAAAAGAGAAAGTCATAGAAAGTAGAACATGGAGATGAAGGAAAGTGACCAGAAGGAGGATTCGCATCCGTATAACTACCACGGCACCCATAGCATATCCACTATTCATATGTCCATCTGCTGCTATGTGTCAAACGATCCTTTATTCTGAGGTTCGACGGCATTTTGCACAATGTCATTGTAACATTTCACAAGATAACCCTAGCAGGACAGCTTGAGCGGAAATGAGCACATGAGCTATGTCCAGGACATTCCAGTCGAGGAAGCTGATGTTGTAGTTTGGGAAAACGATGGGAGAACTCTACAGTAAGAGGCAACAACACTTGACGAGTATTTTAATATTATGCTCTTAAAAAAGAGGGATCATAAAACGTTATAATATCATGCTAAAATGAAAACTCTGACATTATAGTGTAGTTCAAGAAGCTTCTTTCTCCTGTTAACAACATTATTACTGACCTAGCATAGACGCACTAACAGCCGGAAGAAAGAATTCAAGGGGAGGCACTGGACCGGATAACTTTCACAAAAAATATCCATTTAGCTTTATGAAGTAGAGTTTGCTTAGTTGTGGCCGAGTTACGAGGATTCTAGTAAAGAGCGCGGATGATTTAATCTCACCACGAAGCAGTCTTCTGGTCGTGCCCCATTGCATGGGCATCCATCGTGTGTCCTCATGGGACGATCTCTTGACGCCGTGCAGAGGCATAGTTAACGCCTTTCCAATTTCTAATTCGGCTAGATCAACAACTTTTTAGTCTTAGCCTATTCAAGCTCAGAATAGGCCCTTGTCCGACGTCATTAACCCGAGAATGGGCACTGGCACTAGGCACTATAGTACTATGTCCTCGTAACGAATTTAGAGAAATTTACCGGCATTTCAAACAGCAGTTATTAGATGTTGTATATCTCGGGCACTCCTCGTTCAAGCTTCTTTTGGATTAAAAGTTGAGATGAAGCTGAAGAGGTATTTAACCGATCACGTTAAAATACGCACTGAGAGTATTACTTGGTCCAGCTGAGTCAGTCAGTTAATTGGAAGAAGAAGAAGAAAAATAAAGCTTACACGTCTCAATAAATTCTTGCGCCGGTCTCTCGCATATCACTAGCCCTACTCGGTCGTGAACAATTCTAGCAGTGGTAAACTCTACACTATATTACGCTAAGTAATTGTGGAAGGAACATTAGAACAATTGACAGTTCTGGGACTGGGACATTTGTAATAGGGGTGAGTGTCAAAGTACTAATGACGTACGCAATAGAGGATTATACTTGAGAGCAGTGTTTGCCTTACGCTTTCTCACTCAACTACGACATGTTTGTCATCAAGCCATGGTAGGTGCTTTCGAAAGCCGAAACGTTTCCTGATTTGAATAATTAAGTCATCGGTCGGGGAAGAGTATTGATAGGAGCCGGACGGGTGCGTTATTTATCTCGGTACCGTGTCGGAAGTTTTAGACTAAGTTTTGTACGCAACTCGTTTCACCAACCAAATTACAAAACATTTCAGCAATTAGTTATTCTGTTTGTTTACACCCAGCCTGTCAATTATTCCCTATGATCGTACAGCATCTTATTTGGTCGAGCGATGATTTCAATATGAAAACCCTTTACAAAGAAGGAAGCTTGCCAAAGTAGCTTTGTACCGGTATCGATCATTATGAGCAAGCCCACCTGTTGTTCTATTCATAAACAGCTACCGTCAAAATAAGCACATGTTAGTTAGGGAGCAAGTGTGGTGCGTGTCGCTGACGTCGAGAAAGTGAGTTACCTGATAGGTTTTGCTCAAATATTGATTAGAATCATACTTCTTCCTCTTCAACACTTGAAACTTCTAAAATAACATGATAGCCAACGTTTTTGTTCTCTTTAAGTAATATGTCTCTTCTCAGCAAATAGTGGGGACGACAACGTTGGATTGCTAAAAGCGACACATCGGCTTTTTCCAGTGAAAAGAAATATCTCTCCTTCCCCCAAGTGTCAAAATAAGTGTCTATGTTGTTTGGAAAAAAAATGTGTGTGATAAACCGGAGTTTTGTCCAGTATGTCCTAAAAGATACGATTTTTACTTGTTCATTCTAAAATATGAATCCGGATCATTTACGGCAAGGGCTGTACAATGAAATGTGACACATTCTATATGTTACCAAGCTTTACTTAAACTGAATAGAGATTACAGGTAGATAGATTACCGTAACTCTTCATAGGCTAAACATACATTTGTGCACATGTACGTTGCAAAAAGGCCAGCAAATTGACTGCCATTATTGCGGCAATCTCTTGGTAGAATAAGCGTGCACCAAAATGAGCAAAAACCGTTACTAGTACCAACAATGCTTTTACATGGCCCCTCTCCCGTTCAATGTTTGCATTTTCTTCTTCTTTTTCTTCTTCTCAGTCTTTTTAATTTCTCCTTTATTTTCTTCTTCTTTCTTCTTCTCAGTCTTTTTAATTTCTCCTTTATTTTCTTCTTCTTTCTTCTTCTCAGTCTTTTTCATTTCTCCTTTATTTTCTTCTTCTTTCTTCTTCTTCGTCTTTTTCTGACTGATCTTCTTTTTTCTTCGTATTCTAGAGACTCTTAATTTTCTTCTTCTTCTTTTCCCCGCTTATGCATTTTTTTCGTTTCGTTCTTTATTTGGCATGCTACAGTTCACTCCAACTGCTTTTCCCGAAATACGAGTGACAACCCTCGAACGTGGGTGGAATTAATTCTGGAGTCCCTAACCCTTTGACAGCGATGTCTGATTCTAACCCAACTGAATAATGCAACATTTTGAAAATGTACGTGTTCTTATACCAGATAAATCAGATTTCAGTGAATTGACATAATATGCCAAAAAGTATATGTCCGATATATACTCCGATTTATCTGGTATAAGAACAGGCAAAACTTTGAAGATTTTGGTGTCATAAGCAGTGAAAGGGTTAAACACATCCCTTTTCATCGGCCTTGCTAGTGTCTTCTTCTTTTTACATTTACGTCTGATTTTTATCAAGAGACTTAATTGCTCCAATCCTTTCGTGTGCCAAATTACACACTGTGAGCTGCTGCCAAAACAAAGGGCCTTCAACCTTCAGTGATATCTTTGACGCTTCTTCTTCCTACAAATATACAGGTCAAAATTAGCAAATGATTATGAACTATTTCATGAAAAATATCGGTGTTGATTCACGTTTTTAATTGATAGTTTCACGAGACAAGTAGATTCAATGCTGCCGTCTTTGTCTTTTTGTAATTTTATGACTTCTTGATAACATAGCATTGAGCAAAAAGTTTACATAATGTGAAATTTGATTGATAATAAGGCAGGGATAAAGAATACATTTTGCAGCAGCTGTTATGAGCTTACAATGAGCAAATGTTGTGTGTGGTGATGGATTCATGTTTTACCTGTTAATGAATTAATCATCTGTTTTCAAACAAATGTATGTCATATCAAAGGTGGATACTACATCGACCGTCTTAGTGGCAGTTTTTGCAAAGTGTCCTTAACAAAAGGAGAATGGACATATTGTGTTACTGTGGTGTAATAAGATACAATAAGTGAAGGGCTCACGAGATTATTAGCTACATTGGATTGACACCGCACCAACTGACTTCGCTTTGATGCAGAGTGGAAGCAAGTCGCTGCTAAAATGACGATTTTAACGTCCAAAAAATCGACCGCAATTCGAACCGACAACCTAAGGTTTCTGAAACCTGCGTGCCGGCGTGATGTCAGATTTATTTGAACTCATTTAACAATACAACGGTAATTTTCTATTTAACATTTCAACCTCATTATCGTCACTGGAAGTCTCGGTAGTACAATAAATGAAAAAGTTCGCGGCATTCCTGATGAAAAGAATGAAGTCTTCTGTTTTGATTGTCCTGCTGTATGGTATTCTTTTAAAATCATCAATTTGTCAATTTAATTTTTATTCCACTCAACAGAAGGTCATGCGCACTTGTGTTTTGGAGAGCAGGTGAATCAAACAGGTATGTAGACGGTAAAAGGCGGTAATAAGAATTCCCTCCTCCCAGATCACTCCTTAAAGAGTGAGTGATTGTTTAAAGACAGTAATAGGTAATAAATTTCGATCATCATTTTGAAGCTCATTTTAGACATCATCAACAACAACAACAAAATAATAAGTAATATTGAACGTACTTCCTGATGTTAACAGAACTCAAAAGATATTGATTTCTGAATTTTTTATGCTGACTAGTATTGAAAAAAAAATAGTTAAAAAATAAATGATATTCTTAAAATGAAATACGGCAAAAGCTAAACAGTTTTTCTTTTTCATGTTTAAAAACCAATAATTTATCGTTGTTTCAATTCCGTGTTACATAAAAACGACAGACACGTAAGAGTTCCAGTCTGCATCAGCAATAAAATGCAAATGGGGTTTAGGGGTTGGTTCTTTTTATTTTTTTAAATTCACCCCCCCCCCCCAAATAAAATAAAATACGGTGCACGACATTGAAATCAAGGTCGAAGCGAACATAGTTTCACTACGGACGGAACGCCATGGTATAAAGATAAAAAAAGACCAAACAATATGAATCCATTTTCGCCCCATAAATCACGTAAGGCTTTGAGACAATTTTACATAAATTCAATCCTGGCATGTCTTTTGTAATTACAGGGGCAGCAAGGATCAGGGATAGTCGGCGTGCCTAGTCTGTCAACCATCTCCAATATACCCGCACCACGCCCCTGAGCTTGACATCCAGTGAAAGTTTAAGTGTAAAGCAAGCATTTTAAACCATTTGAATTCAGTTACATATAGAACAATAAGCAGTGCAGATAAAATAAAAACGATAATGCCATGGATGGCTGAAGAATTGGGAAGTAGACAATTGACTAGAAAAGGATTCATACCCGAGACCTGCCAGAACACGCATCACCTGGCCACCAACACAAGACAGTGCGCCAATCCATTTGACCACCCGAGACTGCTCTTCAGGTCATTTTTCGACCTCCCCACATTTTACTGCTTTCTGTGAATTTGTTTCATATAGACACTATCGTTCTACATGTGTCTTAACCCTCTCAACACTGATGGCATTTCTCAAACTATTAACTACATGTATAAAAATATTCAAGATTTGCCTGTTCTATACCAGATAAATAAAATTTCAGTCAGCTGACATATGACAAAAGGCTGAATTTCAAACTTTCACATAAGTCAGTTCACTGAAATCTGATTGATCTTGTATAAGAACGTGTGAAATTTTGAAGAATTTGCTCGTTTAGTTCGATTAGAATGAGACCCCGCTATGAAAGGGTTAAAGCAAGACACACACAAAGGAAATAATGGGAACGAACGTTATAGATGATACGATTGAATGTTGATTCAGACAGTTTGTTATACCTTCACCACACGCTATTCTATTCGCTTTTTTTTTAAAGCACAGGGCGCATTTATGTATGCTTGCAGGTGTGTCTGTGTGTAGTTTTATATTGCACAGGGCGCATTTATGTATGC
>JAUEKZ010158611.1:0-14650 GCA_031471865.1 Melibe leonina | reverse complement strand
TCTTACTTACCCCTGGGCGCTTATATAACCATAGCAGTTGCAAGTGCCCTAAAACTCTCAACAAACAAACAAACAAAACACCTGGGCGCTTATACGACCATAGCAGTTGCAAGCGCCCTAAAACTCTCAATAAACAAACAAACAAACAAAACGATACAAAGGTTGGTGGTTGAGTTAATGCTGTGTGTCCCTGGCCCATAATGCATTATGAGAGTGGTGGCCATCACCTGTTTGTGTGTTCTTCTCTAGTTTGGTATTTTTGTGAAAGGCAATTTTTTTTTTCTTCTGTAAATCATCTCTTTGTCAACTTTTTTGAGAAATGATATTTTTTTTGTAATTGTACCATCTTAATCATTTCTCTCAGTGAGGCAGTGTCCAAGTCTGGCTGTTCTTTTTATTGGCATATCATCTTACTTACCCCTGCTCGTTGGTATGACATTAGCAGTTGAAAGAGCCCTAACTACTACTACTACTACTCTCTCAGTAAACAAACAAGCCATTGTATTCATGACAAGTCAAGGCCCGTTGTTTTTTTGTTCCCCTTGTTTTGCTGGCACCAACGAGTGATTGACCAATTTCAATATCATTAAGATCACGTGTGTAGCAAATCACAAGTTTTGTTCAAAGAATTGAAAAGACTGAACAAAGCTTGATATGTAATCAATAAATGTTTTGGGTTTTTTGTTTTGTTTTCTGTTTGCTTTTTTTGTTTGTTTTGTGTGTGTTTTCTACCAATGACTATCTAATTGATTAAATTCTATATCTTTTTCATGATGTTTCTACTGTGTAATTGATTTTTACAAATTAGTCTATTGTCCCAGGTGGGTTTTACATTACTTCTGCTGCACATCTTTTGGCTTCACCTATCTCTAGTGCTTCTCTTTTCTCTTTGGGCTTTATATTTATCTATTATCTTACTCTCATATGTGTACTTTTTCCAGCACTCTCCAGTGCTCCATTTACAAACATATACACGACAGACAGGCGGTTGGTAGGCGCTACTTCTGTTTCTTATCTTTTGGCTTTATCTATCATGTTACCTTTTCCAGCCCTCTCTCCAGTGCACCCTTAACAAGCATACACAAACACAGCTGTTTTGTATCTGTTAGTGTTAGCTCAGTCTTGGTCCTGCTTGTCGTACCAACAGACTTATGGTCATACCCCATTGTTTTGAACTTGGTACCTAACTGCAGGGTCACTTGCTATCTAGAGGGACTGAGTACTTTTGTACACAAAGGGTGGTAGAATATCCTGGGTCTCCCTGGACCATAATAATAGTGTATGATGTGGGCGGTGGCCATCATCTGTTTGTGTGTCATGCTTTGTGATTGTAGGAGAGGATATTTTTTCCCCTGTAAATCATCTCTTTGTATGTCACTTTTTTTTGAGAGATGATATTTTTTTTCTTTGTAAATCATCTGTTTGTGAAACGTCCCTGGCAGGGTCGGAGACTGGCTATTCTTTTAACTAGCCTATCATCTTATATGACCATAGCAGTTGCAAGCGCTCTAAAACTCTCAATAAACAAACTAACACTAACAACTTACTATTACATTTACACTTAAACTTAAACCTCGTAAAACTGCCAACTTAAGTGTTTTCCGCGGCCCACTCCAGGCGATATAATAACGAGGCTTGACTGTATTTATATACAGTATCATAATGATTATATGATTTAGTTTTTATCATAGAACGCCGGTATCCATCTGTGTAAAGACAGGATTATAGAGACGCTTTATAATATATTAATATTATGTATGTACAACAACCGGAATATCATCATTCAAATGACAAGATGAAGGCTGGCGAAACTTTTTTGAGAAATGACAATACAGCGTATTATTATTATTATTATTATTATTATTATTATTTATTGCAAGGGAAACTCGCCTGGCTTTTCTTATAATATAACTACGTAAACAGTCTGGGCGCTGATATATAATATATGACTTGACCTTAGCAGTTGAAGAAAGCTCCATAAAAACACTCATAATATACAGACAAAAGCAACAGAAGAAAAAAAACGAAACAGAAAAAAATATGAAAATCTCCCTCATGCAACGATATGATAAAAGTAAAAGTTAATAAGCACAGACAGTGATGGACAAAATCATTCCAAAATTAATTTAAGTTTGCTGGTGGTTGGCGGAAGTTCCGGTGGGCGTTACTTACGGTTTCTCTCTCTTTGGCTTCACCTTGTCATCCATCTTATTTTTTCCTAGCACTCTCTATTATACTCTATATCAGCTGACTTTAGCAGTCTAAAACGTTTTTTTTTAAAACGCTCTTACTCACGCACTTACCAAAACGCATAAAGAGAATTACATAATGATATAATTTAATAAATAGGTGTGCACCGCTCTCGATAGATATAACTACTACTCCTTGCTCAAGTGGTGGTGGAGTAGAGTGGGGGTTCGAATCCCGGGCATATCATTCCTCAGACGTAATAAATTCAGCATTTTATTTTGACGTTATGTATGGATGGAGAGAGTGCTAAAAAAGACTGGTTTGCCCCGTGTCAGTGTACACTATGTCTGCGTGAGATAGTCTTCTAATGAAAGTGAAAGCCCTCCATTTTTCTCTGTGTAGCAAGCAGCTCGTTAACTTGTCTACAGAGTTCTGCCTTTGATCTAAACTAAATTGTGTTGTTGTTTTTTTAAGGTGTTGATGAGCTTGCCAAAACCTAACCAAACCAGGGCCGAGACAGAGAGTTTAATGACTTCATTTCATATAATTTACATCCAAACTCAATGACAATGTACACTTAGTCTCTTTACACCGCCATTCTCCCCTACCGCCAACATCTATTTGAGTTTGAGAACATTAAAAATTTAAATGACATGCATCATTGCATATAATAAATACTTCTCGTTATACCGGCAACTTAGTGTTTTTCCCACACCTGGCGGTATAGCGAGGTTTAAATGTACAGTAAAGACATGGTCAGTGACACCCGTGTTGTAAGTCTGGTTGGTTGTTGTCAGTCTTCGTCTTTAAAAAAAAAACAAAACAAAAAAAAAACACTTAAAAAAAACCCACACAATTTAGGTAATATGTAGTAATAATCAAAGGCAGGGCTCTTTAGACAAGTTAATGACTTAATGTGCTGCCACACAGAGATGAACGGAAAGCTTACTCGGATATCTCACCCAGTCACTGTTTGTTCTCATAAAGAAGCAGCTACAAGGCCGATTTTAACGTCTTCTTAACCCTTACAATGCTTCAGACCCCAACATCTTAAAGATTTACCTGAATTTCAGGCTTTTGGCATAAAATTATATCAGTTGACTGAAAAATCTGATTTATCTGGTACACAAGAACATGTACATTTGCAAGATTTTGCATGTTCAGTTGGGTTAGAATCAGATCTCGCTGTGGAAAGGTTTAATTATGACGCGGAGCTGTCTCCCCAGCAAGCACACACACACACATACATACACACACACACGCACACACACACACACACACACACACAGCTGATTTGTTTCTTCGGTCTGTAAGTTCAGTCTTGATCTTGCTTGCTGTCCGAACAGATTTGTAGTCATCCCCCATGTTTTACATTGTGGTACGATACCTAGTTACAGGGTCACTTGCCATCTAGAACGACGGGGCACTTTTGTACACAAAGGGCGATAGAATATCCTGAGTCTCCCTGGCCTATAATGCATGATTTAGGTGGTGTAGCCATCATAATTCGTTGTTTTTGAATAGATTTAGGATGAAAATTCGTGAAACACAAACTGGGATGAGATCTAAATATAACAATGATAACAATCAATAATAATACTAATAATAATAATAGCAAACAATATTGATTGTAATAAAATTAATGATGATAATAATGATAATATTAATAATTGGCCTAATAATAACAATAATAATATCTACAAACATTAGACCTAATAATAACTATGACAATAACAGACCTAATGTAAATAATAATAATAATGATAAAAGGATTATACTGAATAGCAAAATTTTAATGATAAAATGCACCGTATAACAACAATGACAGGGACATGTTCCTGAACTGTTTACAAACAAGGATGAAAGATTATCTTGACACACAGTCTCTTTCTACGACAGGAAACTCGTACCTCAAAGCCAGAATTTGACGTTTTGCCTTACAATCTAACCGTGAACGAAAACCCAACTCTCTCTCTCTCTCTCTCTCTCTCTCTCACACACACACAAACACACACGGAAAAGAGAACTAGCAGTTTTATTTCTAAATCAGAATTCAAGTTATTCGAAACCTAGTCTCAATCTGTCGAGCTAAATGTCTGATATACTTAGACCACACAAGGGCTAGATTTGACTCAAGTTGGAATAGATTCATATTCTCTTCATCCCTCTCCTTAGATTTAGATCGAATTCGAGTCTCATTCATTTCCTTCTCTTCGTTTGCATCTGGAGTGGAGGCCTCCCCCCACTCCGTGGGTGGATGAGGACAGGGCAAGGGTTGGGCAAGGTTTGGATAAGAACACGGCGGTTGACGCCCCTTTCCTCGACCTGGTGTGCTGTGCAGAATGGGCGCGGCTGCGCGATCGACCACTAACGACCGGGCTGCCTTTCGTGATCACTGGGAGGGAACGCCGCGGACCGAAAGTAGTAAGACTTGTGGGTGGGTGTGGGCTGCTGTCAATCAAGGCGAAACTAGGGCGGTCGCCGGCCGTACCACGCAGCACTCTCTACATGCGCGTTAGATCATAGTTCCAAAGAATTAGTCTGCTATAGAATAAACAAGCAAAGAGGTTGAAGATTTCTTCCAATTCCACCTATTTATTTTTAAATCAACGATTCCTTACTGTTTTGAGCAAAAAATAAATGTAAATATCTTTGCGTAGGAATATTAGATTTAGGTGTGTAGGTTGGTCCTCGTCATCAGCGGTCAAAACAACCATTCTTTGTGCCTCATGTCTGAAGGGCTTCGCGAGAAACTATGCTATTTTCAATGTAATTTGTGATTCAGAATGGCAGTTAATTCAACTAATAGAGGAAATTCGGATTATATGAATGGTAATTCATCATCGCAGGTAAGTCTGTATGTTTTAGAAGATCCTATTTTCATGTGAAAGCGAATTGTTGAGTGTGTAAGCCATTTTCTAATCGACACCCATTCTGGCTCCGCCTTGCAGGAAACTCAACCCTCACCACTTGCGATGCTGGCGGCGACTTGCAGCAAAATTGGATCGCCCGCCCAAAACGACGATGGTAGCAGCAGTGGGCAGGGGGGAGGGGATGCCGCTGGCCGAGGGGTTGGGGCGGGGCAAGGTGCTATCACTGCCAACAACAACAACACTACGGACACCCTAACCACAACGGGCTGGGTCCAGCTCCCCAATGGTACCATCGTGGACGCATCGGGGAAGCATGTCTATGCCACCAATTTACAACCTACAAATATCGGGAATAATGTCGGTGCGAATCAATTGTTTGCTCAAGGCCAGCAAATCGTGGCCACACCAGGCCCTAACGGTCAAATGACATACAGCGTAGTGCCATCTTACCAAACGGTCAGTTTTGACGGTCAAGAAGCATTTTTTATGCCCCAGCAAACTGCAACAGGCCAGCAAGGGCAGGCGACCAGCGGGTCTGTGTCTCAGAATATGACAGTTCAAAATAATCAAACGCAGCAAACCTTGGTCACCCCGACAGGTCAGATCATCAGAGCTCAAGGTCTGGCCACAGGACAGCCATCTCAAAATGCCAATGGTACTTTTCAAATGGGTGGAGTAGGGAATGTGGTAAACATTGGAGGGAATTTAGTCAGTCTTGGGGGTATGCAGAACACGATTAGACCCAGCAGCAACTTTATGCCAGCGGTACAGATCCCAGGGTTCCAAGCCCTGCAGCAAGTGCCCCCCCAACTAATACAAATCCCTGTCTCCATGAATGGGCAGACCGTTCTGCAAACCGTGCAGTTACAAGCACAAAATCTTGCCCTCCAGTCACCTCTTCAACAGATCAACGGAAATGGTTTGATGACTATCGGTACCAACCCGCAAAATTTTCAAACCATCATGGCAACTCAAGGGCAGACAATGCCTCAGGCCGTTACTCTAGGACAAATGGAGGACAACTCGCAGGCGACGCATACCAACTCCCCCGTCACTATCACTCAACAGGCCAACCAAGCAGCCGAGACTCAAAAAGCTGAATTAAAACCTGCAGTAATCCAGGTAGCCAATCAAGCCGTCCCTCAAACGCCCACGTCTAAAATGGCTGGTAATGTGATGAACAATAACTCGCTCCAGTCGTTGAATTTGATCAACACAGGCCAAGGGCACGTGATTCTGTCTTCACCGCAACAAAACCAGTCAGCATCATCGCAGGCCCTTCCCACCCTGACGGTGCCATCATACCCACAGACCATCAGCTCCACTTCCAACGCAGCCCCTCAGCAGTCAGGACCCAGCACTGTCACGGCCAGCTCCACGGCCCAGAATGCCACGCTGCTACACAATGTGCTGGCACAGCAGCAACTGTTGCAGGGCATGGCCACAGGGCAGCAAGGCCTCGGGGGGCTCCAGCTGGCAGCAGGACAGAACCAGGTCTGGCTACAGCAAGCACAGGTATGTACCGTACACACAACGTACAAGTACACACCATAGTGCTTGTTGTGTCCTATTCATTCCTCTTCACTCTCATGTGTATTCTTCAACCTGAGCTTTGGTCTTGCGTCATAAAATTTGCCCTAAGCCACTAGACGGTTCATTATTCTACCCTATGAAATGTTACTTAGGTGGAGGTTAATTATTTTACCCATCAGAGATCAAATTTATCCTGTAATAAAAATAAAGTCTAGAGCGTACAAAAGTAAACTAGTTTTTTGTTTATTAAAATGAATGATAGATAATAACAACAAAAGGAGGGAGGGTGGGGTGATTGATGTGAATATGTGTGATATACTGGCCTGTCGACCATTTCTGTTACACCACACATAATTATCATTATTATTGCTTTAATTACTTGTATTATGATTATATTGAATAATAGTAATAGTATGATTGTTCTGATTGGGTTATTGTGATTGGTTTACACTGATTGGTGATCAGCACCAGGCTGCCCTGAGTCTGCAGTCTCCCCCTAAGGCACAGGCGGTGACCCAGCAGACAGCAGGCATGCCCCAGGCTTTACACATACAGAACCTGCAGAACCTTCAGAACCTGCAAGCCTTACAGGCCCTGCAAGGCATTCAGCACGGTATCCAGGTAGGCTTGGCCTTCACACTCACTCACACACACACATACAGAATCATACACACACGCCGCCTACAGATACACACTCAAAAACGTACAGACAATGCATACACAAACGCACACATGGACTTAAAAGTATAGACTTGTTGAGATACTTAGTCTTTGCATAAATACAAAGGATTTTCCGGTTTCATCAGATGTTTCAGACCACAGAAACAGGTTGCAGCTTGTATAAAAATTTGAACGTTGAGATGTCAGACTGACGTATCTAGCAAATTTGCCATGCATCGTAACGCATGTCCTCTCCTTCGTCCTTCTTGTTCTTCAGGCAAACTCTGAGGATTTTATTTGACCGAATTTAGTTAATTTGTTTAGTTGTTGATCATTTTGCTTTTATATTTATATATGCTGTATTTGAAACCTTGGTAAAATGAATGTGTGAGTTGATACCCAGGAGCTAATTGCTGACGTGACTTCCGTATTCACACAGGCCATCACCTCGCAGGGACAGTACATCAACGGAGGTGCGTTGTCTGGTGTGAACACACTGACCTTGGGGTCTGGAAACAACACAGCTGCCATCAGCGCTGCAGCAGCCGTCCCGTTAGCCAATCAGCAGCAAGTAGCAGCCGTCCCATTAGCCAATCAGCAGCAAATGGCAGCCGTGCAGCCGGCTGGGATGCTCAACCAGCAAGGCATTGTGGGTACGTGACGGCTCCACTACTAGTTGATTGTTTTTTGTTTTGTTTTCCACCCTCGGTTTGATGGCTCACATGAGGGATTGCCAGCTCCTATTGAAATAGCCACAGATTTTCTGTTGCCTCTGTGTTAACACAAAATCAAAACATCTTTTAATTGTTTCAATGTTAAGGACACCAAAAGCTTCAAGATTTGCCTGTTTATATACCAAATAAATCAGATTTCAGTTAACTGACATTATGCCAAAAGCCTGAATATATATGTCAGTTCACTGAAATCTAATTTATCTGGTATAATAAGAACACGTACATTTTTGAGATTTTGCAATTTCAGTTGAGTAGAGAATCAGACCTGGCTGTGACTGTGAGAGGGGTTAAGACATTCATGTAGAACCATCATTGTATTTGAAAAAAAAAAAAAATTCTGTTCATGCGAAATAGATGATGTATGCACTTTCTTTCCCTTTTTTCCTCTCTTATTCTTTCCTGTCTTAGCTTTTACTTTTTCCACCTTCTCTGTATCTCTGTCTGTGTGATGTGGAGGGTAGGTACAATTTCTGGTCCTGTGCCAGGTGAGTAGCACCTGTGGCCGACAGGTTGTATTGTCCCCCAGGACCTCCTACCTTGACTCCCATCCGAATCCGACCATGCGACTTCTTCTTGTGACGTTGATGGTTTTTCTGGGGCATTTCATTTCTTTAGGCAATTGAAAACATTGTAGCTTCTCATGAAACATTTCGATAATAAAGAGCCTGATTCAGTTATAGTTAAAGAACAGAAAATTTATGTCCACAAATATCTAGTGGCCGGACATTCTCGGGTGTTCTCACCTTATACAGAGAGCAGGCAACAGGATTGAATGGTGTGTTATAGTGTAAAGGTGCAACGTTATTCATCACCATATTATCAGTATAAGTGGGCAAACCAGTGTACAAAACTATCTATCTCTAAATGTCAAGATGTGTTTTTTTATTCCTAATAATAGACGGCATGCGTTAAGCCAAACTACTCACAACAATGCCAGCATTTTTCTAACACAAAACTATGTGATGGTTTCATTGAGAGTTGAAAAAAGTGAAAACTACTCCCTTGTTGCTGGCATTATGAAAACATGTTGCGATAATGACATCAAATGCAATGGGTCTATAAATTGCCTTCAGTGACAACTTGTTCAGGCTGCTATCATTTGACTGTTATTCTTATGTCTAATTAATATCATTATTAACATACTATGTATTTGTCTCTCTGTCCTTTCATCCATCTATCCTTCTGTAGCGGCCCAAATCCAACAGGATCCCAGTGACCCTACCAAATGGCAGATTGTGTCACAGACTCCACAGCCTGCCAACCCCACCCCCCTGAGTCAGGTCACGCCCATCTCCAGCCCGCCAGGCCTTGCCCCCACCCCACCAGGCCACACCCACAATACAGACACTCCTACCTCTGGCAGACGCCTAAAACGGCTTGCCTGCACCTGCCCCAACTGTATCTCTGCGCCCAAGTAAGTTTTTGACTTGATTTGCAGTTTTCAACCTAATGGTGATCATGGGAGTAACTTTTCAGGGATATCCCAGAATTCTTGGGTACAGGTTTCTCTGTGCAAGATTGACCAGGGCCTTTTAGTAGTTAGTTGTCTTTTTTTCCCATAAGGAATGAAGAATGCAGGGGCGAGATAATAGGATTTCCTTTTTACAGGGGTAGGGGATTTTTTTCAGTGGCATCCATGATAGTGATTTGAAAATAAAAAATAAAAGTGTATTTCATTGACGGTTGTGTAAGCTGCCAGGGGGAATATATTTGTCTGTTGACTTTATTTAGCAGTACTGAACAATGCTAGTATGACTGGGCCAAAGTGATGGCACTGTACTGTAATAGGGGTAATGGGTTGGAAAATAGATTGTGGGTTTCTTTAACTGCCAAATTTCCATTCATTGGATATCAATCGATGAGCTAATGAAATAAACCAGGGCAACCAAAGAGATCCAAAGGTTGTAATCATGTTTGCAACCAGTGGTATGAAGCCTTAATCAATTGAAGCCTAGTTTTAAATTTCTGTTGTTGTTAAATATATTTTGAAAAACAGATTGAAATAAAATTCACAAACTCTTGTCAGAAAAGCCGCCAGACATTTTGCTCCGTGGTGTTTATAATTATAATTATTAGTTTTTGTTTGTAGTACCAACGATGCTGTTGACCGACAAATTACTCTTGTTCATTCAGTTTTCACTCCATTGATAATAAAGTGTATTTTTATAGCGCTTTATGTCGTAACCTCAAAGCGCTATACACATTTACTTACCTCCACCCCCCCCCCCCCCCCACCCACTCAAAAGCAAACATTGAAACACCTTGGACAAGACGAGTGCCTGATAGGCATGTTACAATTAGTTTGTATGAGATTTTGGGTCAGGCATCCATTCTACAGCTGGGTCGACAGTGGGGTTTTCCAGTCATAGAAAAAGAATTCTGCCCATCAGGGGAATTGAACCCAGGACTTTCAGGGCAACAGTCTGACACTCATCCAATTGAGCTACTGCACCCCCAAAATCTGGCCTAATGTAGAACTTGATTACTCTTAACTAAAATCCAGTCTCATGTTATAAAAACTGACCCCAGGGGCTTACCCATAGACTCCACACGACTTTGATTCAGTAGTTGAATTATGATTAATGATTATCTTTGAGTGCCGCAGTGCTGACCTTTTGCTGGTGGTTTCCCCACAGACAAACGGCATCCACTGGCGAGAAGCGCAAGCAGCACATTTGTCACATTGCAGGCTGTGGCAAAGTCTATGGCAAGACCTCACACCTACGGGCACACCTCAGGTAGGTAGGGCTGTTGTATGTTATGTAGTGTCAGCTTCAATTATAAGATAATATGACCTCATTTTTATAAAGCTGCAACAGCCATTTTGTTACGTCAAGCATTCCTCCACAACTAGCAAATCAAAAGACAGTCACTCTCTCTATGATCAATAGAAGATTGCCAAAATTCAAGGTATTGGAAGAAAAAAATGTACATAGGGGGAAGGGGTGTGGATAGTGGATGAGACTTTTGGAGGAATTGGGCAGAGCTTATCCACCCTTTTGTTACACCCAGCTTGCTTCAGATTTGTGGTAAACAGAAAGAGGGGAAAGCTCCCGTCAGTCTTTTTTTTAAACCTTGGTGTTCCTTGGGAACAATGGTTAATATTAATAGGCAAAATGACACTATCGAGGTTTCCGTCTTGTAATATGAACACACATCTTACCACAAGCTTGAAATGTGGGAATCACATCTTACCTTATTCTTACCTGAATTCCCAAAGCCTCAACATTGAAACATGCTGACTGATTTAATATAATATAATGTGTTGATTTTGGGTGACAATGTGTGTTATGGTGTGACACAGCTTGGAGTTGAAGTGGGACGTGTATGCTAGGAGCTGGAGTCGTGCATGTCATGTCGTTGTAATCCACTTTGACTGTATCAAATCGTGTGAGACCTGGCAGCTGTGTACAGTATCTCAGTCAGCAGAGCATCTGTCCCGGAACAGATAGGTCAGTTGTTCAAATAGCAGCTACACCATACCTAAGATGCTAAAATCTGAATTTTAGCAGCTGTCCAGATAGTGGACTGTGCTTAGACTGGTTGGCCTGGTGTCAGTATACTGTTACGTGGTGGGATAACAGAGTTATTCCTCTGTTTATCTCTGTGTGGAAATGTGTTAACACGTCTAGAGAGCTCCCTCTTCTATATTAATTATATGACTGACCTAAATTGTTTTGAAAAGAACGCTAAACCAGCAATAACCAACCAAGCAATTGAATGAAATGGTGTTGATGTCAAAGTTCATATTCAGTTAGTTTCATATTGATTTTTTTCTATTTGCCATATTGACAGTGTGAAATTCAATGTTATCATTGCTTTGTAATTATAATTACCATTATTTTCAATGTGTTATGTGCTGTGTGTGTGTGTGTATGTGTAGATGGCATTCAGGAGACCGGCCCTTTGTCTGCAGCTGGCTGTTCTGTGGCAAGCGGTTCACACGCTCAGATGAACTGCAGAGACACAAACGGACACACACAGGTATTTCAGAGATGATAATTTCTCTCCAAAAGGAGGAATTCCTCCTTTTTCTGATGACGTTTTCTCCTCTTTACTTGTCATTTGGTTCTTATTTTTCTCTTCCTTGTCTCTATAAATCTGGTCCTTTTCCTCCTTTTTGCTCTTTTTGTGTTGTCATCAGTGGTATGTATGAATGCAGTAGGAATGAAATTTTGGTACAATAAAGCCTGGCAGGGTGTTCTTTATTGTCACGGGCCCTCCTCCAAATTTGATCCAATCAAAATGCACTCACCCATTATTACACTTAAACCTGGTGATTATACTATACCGTCATTTTCACCTACTGCCCGCTTTTCAAGGATGCCATTTTTAGGCTCTAGCCGGTTTTTCAGTTTTCCCCTCCGGCTATCCCAATAAAGTAGAATGTAAAATTGTCTCTTTGAAATATCTTCTATGAATTACAATTTTTTAATACAACACCAACCTTTAACTTTAAGTGATTGTTATTGATATTGAGTTCATGCACAGTGAAAATACTATAGAATATTATTCTCAACTCATAAGTTGGTTTTCATGGACGTCACGCAAAGTTTCAGGTTTTTTTTTTGTGTTGCTTGGTGGCATCCCTGGCTTTTGTCTCTGGAAAATATCGGACTAGGACCCTGTATAAAAACAGAAACAAGTATGGCCTGCATAGTGTATCTACTTTTCATGATCATTATTATTACTTTCCATCGTGATAGTGACTCATTTTTGTCTGTCAATATCTTTGTGTGTGTGTGCATAACATGCACTAACCAACCTACCTGTCTACCCATCTTCTCAACCCATCCGCCCACCCAATTGCTCACCCAATTACCCACCCATCCATGACCCTAACTCACCAATCACTCACCCACCCTACCAATCACCCTCCCACCCACAACCCCAATCCACCCACCCCACCAATCACCCACCCACCCTACCAATCACCCTCCCACCCACCCCACCAATCACCCACCAGGAGAGAAGAAGTTCCAATGCCCAGAGTGCAACAAGCGGTTCATGCGCAGTGACCATCTGTCCAAACACATCCGCACACACAACGCCAAACGGCTATACCCTGATGGCAATGACAACGGTAGGTACTTGCGGCTGGCTAGTTGGCTTTTTACCTAATCCTTTCAATCAATTTTTTTCTTAATTCTCAAACTACCATCTAGACACATAAAAACCTTTAATCCTTTCACAGCGAGGTCTGATTTTAGCCCAACTAAAATATATGCAAAATCTTGAAAAAGTATATATGTTCTTATGCCAGATAAATCAGATGTCAGTGAACTGTCATACGCCAAAACCATGAGGTTCTGATTTATCTGGTATTACATTGTTTGTAAGTAAATGCAACACATACCTATACCACAATTCCTTTTTCGCCTCAGCGTTTCAATAAGATATTCGACAGATCTAACGAGTTAAGGATACATCTTAACTTTTTCTCTTGCTCTGGGCAGTTTGTTATATCAATATCAGTGTGTTTTACTGCATCTTCAATAGCTTCTAAGCCATTCTAATTCCTATGGAGAACAATACAAACAAAAAAAAGCTACTGTACATTGTATATTATTGTGTTACATGTTGTAGAGCGCCTTAGAGCACTTTGTGGATTCTGTGCGCTATATAAATTAATTATTACTATTACTATTACTATTACTACTGTGTTATATGATAATGATGATATCCTTCCTTACCTCTTTGTGTGTGTGCGTATTACAGGTGTGTTGGAGCTGATGGGAGGCAACCACGGAGAGATGGAAGAGGAGGAGGAGGAAGAGGAAGAGGGCATGATGGGACAAGACAACAAGGTTTTCCGTGTTTCCTTGTCGGAGGATGAAGAGGAGGAGGGAGGGGAGGAAGAGGAGGAGGAGGAGGAGGACAGAGAGGTCAAACTAGCTCTGGTGGCGTAGAGGCCGGCACCACATGTTGAACTATGACAACATGTGATAATGTGTTAGCTGACATTTGTGATGACATGTGCCCTTTGACACGTGAGGATGGGCCAGGAAGGAGCCTTGTGATACTCTACGAGAAAAAACCCCCAATAACCTCAATTCGGTGTTTCATGTAAAGGCAGTGCTGTATATTTGTACATATATCTTATCATATTATGTATATAAATATGTATATACTACACAAACATGCCTAGACGACGTGCATATGTTGTGGAGTGTTTGGAGAGTTGGCTATTTTTTTGTATGGTTTTGCATGTTACTTCGTTCATATTGATGATATATTCCTTGTTGCTGTTTTGGATCTATGAGTGATTTCCATTAGTGTAAGAGTGAGTGTTATTGGTAATTGGTATGTATGCAAAGTGATACATGGTGGTTGGAAAGGCCTGTCAGGCTTATAGTGTTGTGATAACGTCTCAAAAGCCGAGAAAGCTTGCGACATGCAGTTTTCAATATTTAAAACCTGAACTCCAGAAATACAATATCATCAGTAATCAAGTCTTTTCAGTAGGACGCATAGTCTCAAACTTGTTGTTTTTGACACATGGACACATTAATTAGTGTAGTATCTTAACATTGAAATATTCACACATTGACATATTCACACATTGACATATTCACACATTGACATATTCACACAATGACATATTCACACAATAACATATTCAAACATTGAAATATTCACACATTGACATATTCACACATT
>JAUEKZ010158403.1:1338-14651 GCA_031471865.1 Melibe leonina | reverse complement strand
AGAATCAGACCTCGCTGTGAAAGGGTTAAAATCAGACCTGGCTGTGAAAGGGTTAAAATCAGACCTCGCTGTGAAAGAGTCAAGCAAATCATTTTTTAAAATTTTAAAACAACAAAGATACGAAATCTGTCAATTTTCAAACTCACAGAAATTCTTTCCTTCTTCCGACTGGGTCCTCCCGACCCCTCCATACTCATGGACAGCCTGTCTTCTGATTGGACGCTTCCAGCCCGCCAGTCCTGATCCCTCTCTCGATCGGCACTTGTCAAACTGTTTGCCCTCCTGGTCAGCATGCGTGAAGAGCGTGGGCGCTTAGGGGGGTGTGGGGGAGTCATGGGGGTGGATTGGTTCGATCGAGTCCGGAAGCTCTGGCCACAGAAATACAACAAAATATGACACGATAGTGGTTGGTGGTTTGTGGTTGGTGCCTGTTTTTGTTTACAAGTAACGATCAATGGTAAATTTCCACACACCAATTTGGTTCTTGGTGTTGGTTGGTTTTTGACGGTTTTACAACCATTTCTTATTCTTACAGTACAGGTCACATCAAAGGTCACATCAAAGGTCACATCAAAGGCGGATCTCTCTAGACAAGTTAATGGGCTGGCACACAGAGATAAACGCAGGGGGGATCACTCAGGTATCTCACCCAGTCACAGTAGACTGAACTAAGCCACGAGTCCTACCATCGGTCCAAACACCGATGGGACGGACGTTAAAGTGGCAAATGTGACATCTAAGGTATAACGTTGTCGGATTCAAACCATCCAGCTAGCCGTTCTGAATCTGACACTCTACCCATTGAGCTACTGAGTGGAGGAAGAGCACACCCTCCCCCCATCTCACCATGCGACTGAAATCGTCATGCATTCCACTCTCCTCCTTCAGCAAGAGGCCAAAGCCGTTGGGCAGTGGGCTGGTCGGGTTGCTGGACATTCTCTGCCGCTGGTGCGACATGATAATCAGCTGGCAGTAGTGAAGTTTGCGGATCCTTGCATAATCCCAGGCGGTGGCGTTGAAGCTGTCTACGACTGTCACATCAGCTGGGGAAGGGACGATGCAATTGGAATATATAACCACTATCTTTTATATCTATATCTGCACAAGAAAGTTTGTATGTGTGTGTGTGTGTGTGTGTATGTGTGTGTGTGTGTGTATGTGTGTGTGTGTGTGTGTGTGTATGTGTGTGTTTGTATATGTGTGTTTGTCTGTGTGTATGTGTGTGTATGTGTGTGAGTGTGTGTGTGTGTGAGTGTGTGTATGTGTGTCACAGCATCACTTCCGGGCTACCAATTAATTTAGTAAAGTGCAAGACAGAGATAGTTTTAAAATATTTGGTATTGAAGAGGAGTTGTCCAGAAAACAAATGTATTTCAATATCAAACGCAATTACATTTTTTGCCACCATCCTATTTTTGTTTGTTTTGCGATGGGAAGAGAAAATGCTGGTGAAGATAATTCCATGTCGAATGTTTATTGAACGCGTGCAATCATTATCCGTCCTTTCAAGTTCATCGCTGTCACCGTTTTTCCACCATCTAATCTATAAATATCTTCATGATAGAAGAAAAGTTCTCCACCAATAGTAGGTGTCTGTTATTCTACAATAATAGCTACTGTTTTTCTGCGGAGCTAGCATCATGTATTTCATGTATTTGGTGTATTTGGTGTATTTGTTTTGTTTCATCAAATCTTCTTCCAGTCCTTCTCTCATTCATATTGCCTCGATGGGTTGTCGAAGCCTGATTCATTCTTGTAGAGAAAATGTGTGTTTCAAACAACTTTTAATCAACACTTATAAGGACCAATCAATCAATAAATTAATGGATCAAATAATCAAAAGATAAATGAATAAATAAATGAATAAATAAATAATTAGATAAACATTTATAACGCTTTCAAATCCACACAAAAAATTTAGAAGAAGCAGTGTCAATAACCGTTTGAGATGAATGACAGACAAACGGTAGATTTTCTAAAGTGGGCCCTAACCTCCTTTGTCCAGTAGATAGTTGACCACATCCCCGTGTCCTCCCATCGTGGCCAAATGCAGCGCCGTCCGTTCCTGGCTGTCCTGTGCCGCAGTGCACCGAGTGCCGGCAATCTCCACAATCAATCGGCATGCGTGTAGGGAGCCTTGGAGAGAACACAAGAAAGACATTGGTCAAAATGAGCTTCAGATTCAGGTCAGTAAGAATCGGCTAGATAAGATTTATCAATATTCATCTAGAAAACCATTCATTTGTCTCAAAGATAAAATGATGCAGTGTTTGATGGCGGTGTGGAACACGTGCTTCCTTGAATCATCGGCACACCGTCGTCATCTGCAGCCTGTGAAAGCTTCTCAATAAAAAGTCCATGAAATGTTGTTGTTACGTCAGGCATTCTGCGAGTCCTTTCCAGCCAGACAGAGCATGAAGCATACAAGTGACCCAGGTTGTCACCCTCTGGAAAGGACGTTTGTCACAGATTACTTTCCCCAACCCAATTTGAGTTGAGACTTGGATGAATTCAGGCAATTGAAGTAAATTTCCGTGTCCGTCAACGGAAAGACCAACGTGTCGCTGGTAGGAATCAAACCCTCCCCCCTCCCCTCTGTGCACAGCCACTACCAGTTCTGTTAATGCACCACCAGGTGTACTGATCAGATATAAAATAAAAAACATTCTATTCAAAATCCTTTTTTTCAAGCACTGAATCAGTGAACAGTTTCTCCGTCATTTATAGCCTGCCCTCATTTAAAAAGTAGAAGTAATTGAGAGTTAACTCGTTGATAGATATAATATAGTCCTGATTATAAGTAGGTCTACTGTTATTTAAATAAATGTCCCTTCAATAGTAATCCTGACCTTCATAGAGAAAGAAGAGCTAATGCACACAATTCACAAAGACAGCGTATTAGTATTAGTATTAGTATTAGTATTACCCATTTCTGCTGCTAAGAGTAAGACTGTCTTTCCTTCGTCATCCTTGATCGAGGCACTGTCTGGGGTAAGAAGAGTCTGAGGCAAAAGACGGGATTGGTTTTAGTTTGAGGCACTGAGTCAGGGTCGTGACCTTTATCTATTTACACTGGCGAGATGCATCACTCTATTTATCTACAACCACTTATGACGAAATAAATTGAAACAACAACAATTGTATCGTGTCATCAAACTGGTGCCCGACCCACTTTACGTAGTAGACGACCCGTAAGGCGGGGAGCAAGCACTGGGAATTACAAGAAACGAGACAAACTTGAGATAACATCGCGCATGAGTGCAGAAACGAGACAAAGCCAAAGAAAGCAGAAAAATAGAAATCCGCTGGCAATAGATGCTATAGCTGGGTCCCGGGTTTGATTCCCATTCTGGTCAGCTCAATTTTATGTTTTTATGTTTTTCCATTTTTAAGTTTTTCTTTGACTTCGTCTTGTTTCTGCCCTGCATGTTGTCTTAGGTTTGACTCGTTTCTTGAGCAGATCAAGACATTCAAGAACATAACTCTTCTAAATCAAACTAGACACCTAATATTTTCTATTCCTTTGTCTTAGTTTCACATAAGCATAAAAATCTACAGGATTTGTTTCATAAAGACAAAGAGCCATTTGTTCAAAGATAATAAGCTGAAAAAAAATATCCTCCATAGGGAATACGTCTTATTGCACTATGTGTACCATCAGAATGAATCAAGTCAAAAAGTAGAATGATCTTTGAGAAATAAATATAAATGAAAAGTTGAAGTGTTTTATCATAACAACATAAATTTCTCTTCCATTTGAGTTTAGTATCTGTCATCAAATTCTTTATGTAAATAAAGTCAATAAATAAATAGGTTCATATATCAAAACTTGGTTCTGACGTTTCTAACTGAATACGACACAAGCACAATCAAAGAAAGAAAAAAGAAAATCTTAATTTAAAAAAAAACTATCTGGACAACATCCACTCACACACGTGTAAAAAATGATTCTTCACTGTTCCCAGGAAACCTTTTGCACTGAGCAATGATTGGGAGAGTTATTTCATCAAATAAATCTGAAAATTTGAATAATTGTTTTAACCAATACAACAAAATTTTCGTTTGTATAAAAGAAAAAATGTGTGTTCGTTACTTGTAAACATTCCAATGGTTGACTGCGTCGAACCGACCAATGCATCCACGTTCGTCCACACGCATCTCGCTCAATTCCATCCCCTTCTTCTATATGATTGTTTTCAGCATTGCATAGCATTTCAAAATGTTTGATGTTGTCCATACGACACGCCCACATACTGGGGGTCAGCCCGTCTTTGTCCCTCATCCCAGCAAAGGCTTTGTTGGACAGTAGGATCTGAAAAGAGAATATTATAGATTTTAAAAACATTCCTATAGGGCAATACTCAGAGGAATAATATTTAAGATAATTTTTCAACCTATTTTCAATGTAACTTTCACAATTTTGAAGTCCATTTGCTTTGAAATGTAAAATTCTCTTTGTATGCCATTTTGGATAATTGTCAAATATATCCACACTGCCCTAGGGATACCACATTGGACAATGCTCGAATCTAGACCTCAGCATAGGTTAGCGGCAAACACAAAAAAATAAAAAGTAATGCTTAATATGGAGTGACCCACCTAAACAAGAGATGTGTAGACAGTCACGTGCTGAACCAATGCACTAAGATTGGCTGCTGGCTTCTCCCTTCAACCTTCAGAAGCTCAAAACTCAATCAATTGTTCAAATCAATGGACTTTTTAAAACTTATTTAGACCGGTCATATGCGTCAAATTTGATGAAATTTCATGTTTTGATATGAACTCAACTTGTTTCCCAATAACGTAGGCCTATCTATAAGAAACTAAGTACTTTGTAAAAAAAACAATGTTTTTGTTGTTGATTTTTATGGTGTTTGTCTAGAAATACATTTTTTTATCAATTTTAAACATGCCAAATCGGCTGGCACTGAGAGGCAAGTTGTAGGGGCACTCAAGGGAAACTTTTGTCAGAATGCTTTACATGCAAAGGTTTCACTCACTTGCGCCAGACCACGCATGTTTTGCGTGACGGCATTTCATTTAAAAAGCCGGCCATGCAAGCCTCTCGTTGTCCACTTCAAACCCCTCTAACCTTAGCTTGATCATACGTATCGCATGTTCGCCGTTGTCAATCAATAGAGCAGTCTATTTTGTTTCGTATTTTTTGTGTTTCGGTTTTAAAATGTCAAAATTAGAATCAAGGTAAAATAAAAACTGCGAGCTGTCTAAACATCAAAAAACGATCTTTTCGTGTACTCATGAGTGAAAGTGACATTGACAGCGATGAGTACGATGTTCTCGGACCATCCAAAAAGCGAAAATAATTATGTTGCAGCCAAGTAGGCTGACGAAATACAAAAAAAAAACATTAACAGGGTTTTGGACATTTTAATCTATTTTTTTATCATCAATGTATGATTTTCAGAATTCCTGCGGAGAGCGAAATTCTTCTTATTTTCCAAATGTCACAACATTCTTTCTTTACATGTTTTCATTAAATCTTTTTTGTTTTTTGCAAAGTTCTATGTTCAAATAATAATATATCTAAATTTGAAATCATTAGCTTTATTGGGTTTTTTTTTTAATAAATTTTTTTTTAAACCAAAAAAAACCTTCAGCGTCAACTGCTGTTAGCCAAAAAATGCCTTAGGCGCAAGTGAGTTAATAGTGTATCATGCAGTGTCAGGACTGGTTTGACTCACTGACTGGTCAAGGATGGACCAATGGGACACATCACGATCTATTCCAGCAGGCAACCATGACCAATCACAGAGCCAAGCGAGAAACTTTGGATTACAAATACGGCGTTTACAAACAAAACACTTTTGGAATTAGCCGGAAACAGTTTCTTTAGCGTCTGTGTTGGCTTCTCATCAGTTTCAATAAGAAGTTGCTGCCACGTATCGCCATGTACTAACGTTAAAGAATGATATTAAAATGGACCTCTAAGCTTTACCTCTAAACATTCCGTACTCCGAGTTGTCACGGCCCAATGAATTGGAGCTCTCCCTTGGACGTCACAAATGGTGAAATCACCCCCATAATCTACCAGCAAACCTAGAGCGATGTGATTGGCATCATGACACGCCCTATGGAGAGCTGTCGACCCATCTGGATAACAAAAACGAGAAAAAAGTAAATAAAACTAAAGTCATGGTGAAATAGGTGTATATTAAATTTTTCAAACAAATCATTGAGAAAGGATAAAGTAGATTATTATTTTGAACCTTTGCGTCGATACATATCAATATATTCAAAAATGAAAAAAACAGGAAGAGGAATACATGCATCAGGGCTTTTCGGGGCTTTTTGAAATTTACGAAAAAATTTATCAAATGATTTCGATGAAATTTGGGATTTAAAAAGAGGAAAGGTTAATCCTTTGCCAGTTTTGTGGACTTGATTTTAAGTTAATCACTCAATAAACAATAAGCTAACGGTTTTTTACCAGAACAAAGTGACATACAAGAGAATCTGCTGACCCGAATAAAATATAACCCTTCTCCTGATTGGATGCCAAGTTTCATTTATAGCTGCGGAAAAGCAACTTCGTAAATAATGTTTAAAAATAGTGACTCTCAACAGGTTGTGTCCCACGAAAACTGTCTTTTCGTGGACCCAGTTTTGGTCACACGCCTTGCGCAGATGTTGGCATCGCTACAGGTATTGAAAAGCCATCCCAATCTGTCTTATGTAAACAGAATTGTGTGCGTCTGAATGAGAGTGCCTTATAATATGCCGTGCGACTGTTGTATGTATGGCGTGAGTACGGTGTGAGTTGTTTGTACACCGTATTCATTATGCAAAACATTGTAAACAAAACACGAATTGCCTTTTTCTGGACAATAAAGATTATTCTCATTTTATTTATCTTCTTATTTCCATTTACTCTATCTCAATGAAACCATAAAGTATAAAGCTGTCTGATTACCGTGGGTTTGTGCATTGACTTCACACCTCTGGTCCAGCAAGAACTTCAACAGATCATGTTGGAAGAAATGAACGGAATACATGATGCACGTCCTTCCCAATCCATCCACGCAGTCAGCGCATCCTGGATCTGACGGACAGAACGGATTCATGCAGAGTAAACCATGTGCAAATCCCCCTGCCCCCCGTAAAGCAGTGACATCTGTCATCAATACAATCTGTCATGATAACACTGAAATGAGTCAAACTTGAGATATATCAAAGGTGAAACAAAGGGAGTGATTAGCAGGCCAGTATGGTGGGACAAAGACAAAGCAAGACAAGATCACATGCAGTGCAGAAACTCCCAAATGGAAGCTGATGGCTAAGTGGTTAGTTTGCTGTCTTGTGCTGCCGGCCAGGCAATAGGTGTGGTTGCTGGGTCCCGGGTTTGATCCTCACTCTGGTCAATTCAATTTTATAATTTTGACGTGTCCTACTAGAGGCAATACCACCAGAATGTGACGTGTCCTACCAGAGTCAATACCACCAGAATGTGACGTGTCCTACCAGAGTCAATACCACCAGAATGTGACGTGTCCTACCAGAGTCAATACCACCAGAATGTGACGTGTCCTACTAGAGGCAATACCACCAGAATGTGATGTGTCCTACCGGAGGCGATACCACCAGAATGTGACGTGTCCTACCAGAGTCAATACCACCAGAATGTGACGTGTCCTACCGGAGGCGATACCACCAGAATGTGACGTGTCCTACCGGAGTCAATACCACCAGAATGTGACGTGTCCTACCAGAGTCAATACCACCAGAATGTGATGTGTCCTACCGGAGGCGATACCACCAGAATGTGATGTGTCCTACCGGAGGCGATACCACCAGAATGTGATGTGTCCTACCAGAGTCAATACCACCAGAATGTGACGTGTCCTACCGGAGGCAATACCACCAGAATGGACGTGTCCTACCGGAGGCAATACCACCTTGCACCCGTTCTTCCCCGATGTCAAGCAATCCCAGCAGTACCACAGGTTGTCTCCCCTGGCCATCTCCCAATGTCAATGGTACCAAAGTACAGTGAAGCCCATCATTATCTAAACAAATCTGTCAAAGTTTTTAGTAATAGTAAACCTTGGGTTAACAAAGAAATCCCGCCTCATGCCAAAAATGACTCCATCAAAATAATTCTAGGTTAATTCCTGGTAAAGAACCCTCTTGTCGCCTTTTGCTGCCATTTTTCCTGCCTTAGTTTGTTTCATCATTGGCCAAAGTACCACCTAAAGCCCACTGGGAATGAAAGCTTAAATGTAGAATTTTGATTGGTCAAACCATCAACCAATGAAAATAATTCTTGCTTAAATAATAGTTATAATTCATTCAAATTTTGCAAACTAAAATTTCAATGCTTGTACGACTGGATGTGTAAGTTGCAACATTTTGGGTTAAATAGAAAAGAAACACTCGACTCAAACAGGCGCCGCTTTTTATATCAATGCCCAAATATCAGGCCACAACTCGGACTCTTACAGCTTAAAGTTTGAACTGCAAACGATTGATTACCTTGATGTAAAAGGTCACTGGCAAGTTCCAAGTTGCCTTCTTTGACAGCAGTAATGAACGGAGGCAAAACCACAAAGTTTAGGCTGTCCCCTAGGGGCATGGACGATGTCAGCTTTGGATTGTCCAAATTGATCCATCTCCACAGAAATTTATCAGGAGCGTCGACAAATGGGGTCATAGGACTCAAACCCCGCGCAGTCAGGGACAATGTGTTCACACATTTTTCTTGGGATCTATTCTGAATCAACCTGTTATGAAATCATCAAAGCAGAAAGAAGAGAAAAAATAGACATTTATTCCAAGGTAAAAGATCTTGTGGTTCAAACTGTTAAGGTTAAAATTGTTATAAAAGGCAACTGAATCCAACGAGTAGTATCTTAAAAGATCAATGAAAATGTCTCCGTGCAAGAGGTGGGAATTGCGAAAGCTTCACTAGTTACAAGCCCTGCCTGGGTAATATATGTCAGTTTCTGTGTTAAAGCTCTAGTCTCAAATCCCTTCTGTAGCCATCCGGCACCAGAAAACAAAACACGGCGTACCTTAGGGCAGTCGCATGTTACAAGTTGTGTAGTACGGTAATGTGTAGGATAAACAGAAGCAGCCTTTTTCTGGCAAAGACAATAATATTGTCAGAGCCAAGAGAGCCTTTGATTTTAAAGCCTATCTTTGATACGACCTTGAACCTTCAAGCCTCAAATGGCAAGCAGAGAGCAGACAGCTGACATCATATCATGTGACCAAAAAACAACAACTACTAAATCCTGTAAAAACAATGCTGCACAGTGGATATAAAAACTAAATTATATCATAATAAATGAAAAACAAAATACAATTTTCAAACATCAGATAAAAAACCCTCTTCCTTAGCCTGGAACGTTGAGAAAATCTTATTTGAATACCTGTAATACTTTTGCATGTGCAAAAGTGCAAGGTTGAGTGTGTCTCTGACTTCTGCACACTCGACATCTTCATTGAGTTTGAGAAGAAACTCATGAATAAAGGCAGCAGCCTTCTGGAAGTCTGCAATGAAGGAGAAAATAATAAAAATGTCCATTGTAGGCAAAAAGCAAACCGAGATTTTACAAATGAAATGTTCTCTCTGTACTTCTTTATGGAGCACAATCTTGAAAAATCACATCCCCAACGTTTCTTAGGTACATCTGGGTGTGTTGCTTGTATCAGTTATAAACTTTTCTAACTGATTTTAACTTGAAAACAATTTGAAACAAGTATTTTAGTATTTCATTTCTAAAAACAAATGATTTTCATGCTATGATATCATTTTTACGTCACTAAATTGGGAAAAAGAGATGAAAGTTGACAGCAGAGTATCAGCTGAGAAATCCATTTTACATCTGCCGAAAATAGACCCTTCCACAGTCTATTCAAAGGATAGATGGAGAGACGAAAGAGAAAGTGACTTTAACAGTAACAGACGAGCATCTTTGCTATAAAAATATGTAGACTAGCACAAGGACCCGTTTATACAGATAAAATAGCCACTGCAATAAAAAAGATTGAAAGAACCCCCCAAAAAAGACATATAAAGGGTAAGGCCTAGCCATCGGGGCTTATTCTCTGTTTAGAAATAGGAATTTTTTTAAAACTTTCCTCGTGAGAGCACGAAATCCTCACTAGACCACTTGGGAGAACTGGGAAAGTCCACTGTCCAGTAAGATAATCAAACTCAAAATGGCAAGTTTCAGATGGCATCCCCCAATATCGGATATTTGTAAATGCTTCTAGACTCAGAGTCTGGAAGCTTGTAGGGGTGCTTGTAGCCACTTTGATTGTTCATTATAGCCAGCTATGCTCTTGGCTGTCCTATGGAGTCTAGAGCTGAGAAACAAATGCATATCTGTGCCTGTTTTAAGGCTGAGACTGAGCAACAAAAGTGTTTTTGTTTTGATAAAACTCCCTAGACCTTTAAAGTTCTACTGGGCAATTGCATGACCTGAAGATGGGGTCAGGTCACTAAGGAAGAACAAGCTGCTTTTTATATAAAATTATGATCTTACTCTAGCTTTCACTGCTACCAATTCATAATTGACCTTCTGACATGATCATTACCGCATTTTTATTTTTGTTTGTCTAAAGTAGGACTCAATTACAAACTAAACACAGGTATGCATTCTTTAAGGATAATTAGGTTTCCATGGAAACAAAATGCTAACTATTCTTCTTTTATCCATTTTGGGAAAAGGTATAGATACATGGAGTTGAAGATGTCTTACCAAATCTTGATACAAAACTTAAAACATTCTGCCTTTTTATGGGCATTGAAGAATGGGACCAAAAAAATATGCAAATTAAACTTAGCTATCTATGTAATAGATACACGATTTAAGGTCTCTATTCCTTCGTTTCTACAGTAAACAATATGGCGGCCCTTTCTCACCTTTCCTTTTGATAACCATCTCCGTTACATTTTCAACGAAGAAGCATCACAAAAAGCTTATGAGTGATATATAAGACGTATGCATAGCTGTATATAAAGTCAGTGATAAGGATATATGGTTGACAAAGCATTTTTCACTCGTTTATTTTGAACTTGTTGATAGTCCTCCATTTTCGAGGTGGGTGAGGAACTTTCTCATTTCACCTCATTTCCGGCCTGGTGTTATTTTCATCGAAATAGTTCTGTAGGATCTTTGAAGTTTTTTTAGTCAAATAAATACTATGATCATATAATAATTTTGAAAAACTAATTTTTTAAGTTTATATAATTTTATTTTGTAGTACCAAGCTTTAGGGTTATTTCAAGTTAAAATATTTTGAAACCTCCTCAACTTGATCAAAATAAATTATTCATCCGCCCTTCGTTACGGGCCGCCATATTTATTCAGGATTTCTCCTCAAAATACCCGGGGAACCAATCTTTAATCATCGGCCCTCTGTAATCGTAGAATAAGTTGTCCGTGATAAATCCTGAACTTTGGAGTATCTATGTAATGGCCGATCAGGACAAATTGAACATAGATAGCATTATAGCACGTCTATTGGAAGGTAAGTTCTGCCTCCCCAAGATATGGATTTGAAATTCCAAATAGCCTAGTTAACCAGTGGAGGAGAGGGGTTTTTTTTTGCAATATCCAATTTACTTGAGTGCTCAGCTATGATTTTATTCTATCAATCATAATCCACTTGCCGTTTAATGTGTTCTGATCTCATATAACTGTACCATTATCCTGTTTATTCTTCGTTTTTTTCTGTATTAGATTAAGAATCCTTCCTCATCCTATTGTGTCTAAGAAAAACAAAAGGAACAGGATATTGAATTGGTACTAAAACTAACGCAAATCCCAGGACATTTGTGTCTTTACTTCTAATAATTGTTGGTACAACGTCATTTCTTCTTAATTTCTTTTTAGCCTTTCTAGAGACTGTCATTCAGACATGGAATAACTTCCTAGTGAAACTCTTCTAGTCTAGATATCTTCACCATTTTGTCAGAGATAAAGTAACTGAAGACACCCCATGGTGAACATAGGTTTTGCCTCTCAAATTACTGCTAATCAATTCATTGTCAGTATTATCAGTAGGTGGCAAGATTAATATCATCTCTTATGTCGAGAGTTGGGTCAGCACTTCCTGGGCACTTAAGCGATTACTTCTTTGTGCATTTAGAATTGCTTTCTGTGCTTCATTCTTACATGGAAGTGAAGATAATAAGGATGTGAACTTTTTTTATCGCCCCATCTAACGTCAATTAAATACCAGTTGAGTTTATAGATCTACTAGATAGGTTATTTTTAATACTTTGAATGATCAATTCGGTTTAGATACCAGTCCACCTCCCACGATAATGCTTTGAACCCAGCCACCATGGTGAGAGTTATTGAGCCGTTTTCAATAGTAAAATTACTTGAATTCAAAATAAATATCATCAAATACTTATGAAATAGGAAAGCGGAGTCTTAGATGATATATACTAATTTACTGTTTTCATATTCTGAAGACATCAAAGCTGTCATATTACTTACAATAATAAATGATCAGCAGATGATGGTCATACTTAAAGGTTAAACTCTATTAGTCTCCCTTATAATGGGTTTTTTTGTGAGAGTGTTTATGTTTGGTGTCTTTTTTATACTAAATAGGGTGTTGCCATTGACTCTAATTCTATACATTGGTCTTTTATCTGCTAGTTACTTACCCTTTTCAATGTTTTGTTGGGTTTTTTTTCAGTTCGTGGCTCAAGACCAGGCAAAAATGTCCAATTGACGGAGTCTGAAATTCGAGGACTTTGTCTGAAATCAAGGGAAATATTTCTCAGTCAACCCATTTTACTAGAGCTCGAGGCTCCTTTGAAGATTTGTGGTATGTGCTTTCATTGACACCAGACGGACAAATCAAAGCTGTTTTATGCATTTGCTGTTGATGGTTTTTCTGATACATTTTAAGATTATGATCATGAATCAAATTTTACATGCTCTTTTATTTGCCATTAGATTTTTATTCATACTTTTTCTCCAAAATTATTAGAATTTGTGAAAAGTTATTTACTGAAATGTCTTTGAGATAACTAATGATCAATCAGGTGGTTTTTCATGAATCCCGCATCATACCATCTTTTTTATATTATTTTCATTGATCTTACTTTAACTAGGTGCCCACCTTACCTTTTGCATTTGCATTTAGACATAATAAAACTTATTACCCAACAATTATTGGCAAATCACAATAGGCCCTTAGTCTGCTGGCCCATAGCCGGCATCCCAGTTTCATTTGCATGAAGCTTAGTGGCAATGGTTGCTACCCTCTAGATAAAATGCTGGTCTATTCAGATCGGATACTATCCTAAACAATGGTTGCTACCCTCT
>JAUEKZ010158402.1:7500-27923 GCA_031471865.1 Melibe leonina | reverse complement strand
GTGTGTATTGGGTGGGGGGGGGGGCAGATGTGTAATATTTGTGTATGTGTGTATATGTATGTGTGTGTGTGTTGGGGGGGGGGGCGGGGGGAGTGCTTGTTGTGAATTTGCTATCATTAGGCTGTATCAAGGACCAAGGGAAGAAGAAAGATGACAGTATCTGTCAATATGGTAAAATCACCTGACAGACAATTCACTCTGTGAAAATTGATAATATTTCCCAGTCATAAGAGCATTTATTTGAGCGGATAAAAAATGCACATGCTATGAAAAGTGAAAAAATCCTCTTTCTTTGGTAGAGTGTATTCCATGGAAGAGAAGCAAGATGTAAGAAAATACAACAAATAGTGAAAATTCTCTGTAGAATGTAAAACTTGAGAGGAAAAATTTAGATGAACCTTTAAGAACACACAAAAGACACAATCAATTGACAATAAATGCTGAAACAGTGAAATGATTAGTTAATCCATCAATATGTAAAAAACTTTAGTGGGTGGTGTAAACAGAAAGTAGATGCTAAGGGTACCTCAGACGCTGATGATAAAATTGATATCTAGGCCATTACAAAGGATCACACAGAACCACTGCAATAATGAGGTGAAACAAAGACCAGTATTGTAGGACAAAGACAAAGCAAGTCATACAAAAAAGCAACGTTTTGACCCAAGGTCTTCATCAGGACAAGCAAATTAACAAAATAACAGAACAACAAAATACAGTTAAGTAAAATTGAAAAAAATAAAAAACTTAGCTTTGAGCTTGCAATAATGAGGTAACATTGGATCAAGATACTCTGTGAAACAAAAATACTCTGTGATAACATCATGGATAATATTGCATTAACAATAAACTAAAGATGGGTGCATGCTACTCTGTGCCTCTTCATGAACCCTGTTGAAACCATATTATATTAAAACTTTTATTAATGTTTGGAAGCTTGAATCATAAAGAGCTGTTTAGTTATGAAAATCATAATTTCATTACACAATAGCTCAAACAAGCAGTATAGGTACTAACTTTAAAAGAATCAAAGTTCTTAGTTACATTGACAAGTTAAATCCATTCAGAATTTTCCTCATCATATTCATTCATTCCTCCCTGTTTCGCTCAATTGCAGTGAAAGTAAGGTAACTTCTTTTACATGGCAATTTTCAAAGATTGATACAAATCCCAAACAGATCTATGCCATACAAGCCAATGATACTTCAGATTCTATGAAAAAATATGGTCGGCACAACCTCTCTTATAATTGTTCTAGATGTTTAACCCTGTATGTAGATATGACAATGGGTGAAAAGTCTGTAATGTTTTACAACAGCAGTTCTGTAATAAGCATGGATATCAAAACATTGAAAATTATTATAACATGTCAAATTAAATATCACATTGAGGAAAGTGTTAACGGGACATCGGACCTCAGATGAATAAAAGTTTGAGCTAGGTAAAAAAAATCTGTTTCAACCTCGTTCTCCAGTCTCTACCATCAAATGAAAGCTACACTGCAAGTCTGATGTCTCTCTCTTTCATTATGAAATTACCTTTTTGTGTGTGGTTTGATATATTATAGCCAAAGGGCTTCACAAAGATCAGTCCAAGAAGACGAGATAAATTCTTAAATTGCAACACAGGTAAATAGAAATATGAGCAAGGGATTCTTTGCATGTTTCAAGACAGGTTATAAGTTTTCTTAGAATAATATAAAGTCAAAGGCACTTTTGTTGAATAAATTTAAGAGTCCTATGCTGAACTGGGGTTAAAGTTGAAACACAATCACAAGAATAAGATGTGAATAGTTGAAAATTTCCATTTGTAAGTTCATTTCATTTTCTCAGTTGTGAACATTTCACAAAAAAGGGGTAAGAGTAGAAACATTCATTGGAAGACCAAAAATCAATAAATGATTTTGAGTTTGACAACAAGGTAAATAAGACTGAAAAGAAAACTGAGTGGGGAATTAAGGGCTATACTAGCATGCAGAGATTGTAAAAATATATAATAATATATATAAGTTTACATATACTTGATCCTGAATTAACAATGCACTTTGTTTCCTTACAAGATTTCAGTTGGTGAAGGGATCAGATGAACTCAAACTATAGAAAATGCTGAATTCAAAGTTTCATACTACAAGACAGCAGCACTTGGAATATGATGACTGGTCCTTTATTCAATCTTGATAACATTGTAGAACAAAATTACAGATGCTTAGCCCCATTTGGCAAATCCTTCGAATATCATTGATGATGTTGATACTAGGACGACAACTCATAAGTCACATATTATATGCTATTACTCCATGAAAACACAATGGTTATTTAGTAATGATGATGGGGTTGAAGAAATCACAGGAGATTGAACATTCCAAGGCAATAGAATTCACCATAACGCACCAAACATTTCCTGTGAGGCATATGTCATGTATAAAAATCCATCTTCATCTTTCTCATCCCTGTACACTTCTGCAATAGTTGCAGACATACTTGAAATACTTTTGTTGTTCAGGATCAGATAAAATGATTGATTTGAATTAAGAGACATGCGATTCCTGCAAAGACAAAAAGTGAAACAAATAAGTATACATTCAATTACCACTGTGTAAACATCTACACTAAAGCATGACTTAAAATCAAAAGAGTCTAAAGTATTATGGCAAAGAACATTCCAGTGTCAATTATAAAACAATATCTCTGCAGAGGCATAAGTAAAAAACTTCTATGAAAATATTTCCGATGTTAGATCTTTGTAAAAGATAGTACAGATTAAATTGTTCCAAAATTAATTATAAGCTAGATTAATAAGTATGAACTAAAGTCTTGTCTCAAATGTGCGCAGACAAGAATTTCTTCTTGTTTCTTTCAATATAAACAAACATTCATACTGCTATCTAGTTTTCATGTGTGAAAATAGAACAGTATAGTCTACATGCTTCCTTACAATTTTCATTAAATCCATCGCTCAATATCCTAAGGCACAGGGCATGTATGTGCTAATATATACTCATTATTATCATTACTGTACAAATTTCAATGTTTACCTTATGATAGTCAGGAATTGTGACATTGTGAGCTCCTGTGGGACAAGAAACTTGGTCTTGTCTAAGATCGGTAACAAAGTCTCTTTGTGATATCTCTCAACAATTACCTGGTAAAGTAAAATGAATCTGATTGAAAATATTTTTTAACAGAACTCTCGAATTATTCAAATTCCCAAGTAGGGGTGCTTAAATTCTGAAAAATGATCTTTCAAAAATTTGGTATTGGGCCTATACAGTTAGTAGAGGTCCACATGAGGAATTCGTCTCAGTGTCAATTTCCCATAATGATGGTAACATACTAAAACTACTCAAATCAGTTGCTGAGTACCATTCAACTTACATTATGTAATTTTCAACTTTCAAACAGGAATAAGTTCTAATAAATTTATGACCCGCAAATAGAATGGATCAATTTGTTTTACGCATCAAAAACTTAATTACAAATTTATTTACTGTGGGAGCAGAAAATTCAATTCAGAGCAAACAGTTTTATCACTATTGACCAAGGCATCTAGAGTCTAGCAACGAAACTAAAACAACAGATTGATTGCGCTATCTACCTAATTCAACCCCATTGAAAAAGTAAACCACAATACTCACAGGAACCTTGCATGGGAATTTTTGCCGAATGCCTTCAACCTCTTCTTTTCTGACAGCTGTCAAAAATAAAGGAAAACATAGGAATTGTATTTGAATGTTATTGAAATGCATAGAAAGAAGACATTATCGTTATTAAACCCCTACATGGTTGCAATAAAATGTGTCTGAGGCAAAGCTTGACTTGGAAACCAAACATATTTTAGTCTGTCTCATAGATATCTAGATATATCTAGATAGTCTACATACCAATAATGAGGAGGTAGTTATCTTAATCTAAACCTCATTTCAGTGGTATGATTCTTGTTTCTGATTATTACTTGTGACAAACTTAAGATAGACAGTGTCTAACATAGATCCTATTCATGACAGAGTTAGTGCGATCCATGACAGGACCAATGTCAGCTGTTAAACAAAAACAAATTGTTGGGGTGTTGTTTCCAATTCTAACTTACCAAAAGATTTTCTCTGCTTGAAAGTCTTGTGTGTATTTTCAGGATTTTCAGGCATGATGAAACGATGTGTTGGTCTCGTTAAGATTAATCGATCTAGTCTACTTCACATTTACCACTTTAAATAACACAGTTTGGCGAAGACTTATTCTTGCGACACACCTCTCTACTCTTTACTCTCACTGTCCCGAGATCATGTCTGTCATAGTCACAGATATGACGTCACACCAATTAACCAATCACAATCCGCATGTGCTAATAATAGTAACACCTGTTGACAATGTTTACAAAATCAAAACATTGTTGGCCCTGGAAAGGTCATGTCTCAGACTGGCTGCTAGAAGTTGGTGGTAAATAAGGCAATGAAAACCCATTAGAAATTCATTTATACGGATCAATGAAATTCGAGACCGAACCTCTTTTTTTTATTTTTTATCTCGTTTATATTTTGATATCCAAGTCTATCTCGAGAACTAAGACTGGCATAGGGTAACAGATGAATAAGGTTTCTAAAAAATGCGGTTACCTGTTCTTTATCTACTGCAAAGTGTATGATTTTCGCGACAATCTTAAAGTCATGACATAATTTATATTTAACAGTTATTTCTGATGATTAAAAAAAAGTATAGAATAGATCAATTAGCATGGCAAATTGAAGCTATATAAACGACAGTGAGATAAATTTTAGTTTAATATTCATATCGAGCTAATTTGGTCTAAGGTATTAGTCCAATGCAGCAATATAGAAAAGTTTAAGACTGGCAAGATTCTTCTGAAAATACGGGAAGATGATCGTCCTAAAACTTGGTGATAATAAAGTGATAATACAGAGCAACGTCTAGAGAACTTCGCCAGTGAAAGTTGTCAACCGTTGTCGTGAGCAGGATCGACCTTCTGAGGCAATGATAGGCTGTGCGGTCAGGACCAGAAGAAGACAGCTTTGTTTATCATCATGAATATTCATTGATTTTTTTTCTCGAATCATCGATAGTCATACTATCCACTAAGGATTTGAATAAAGAAATAAAGAAATAAGTAAATACATATATGAATAAACGAATGAATATGAGTAGGAAATGAAAAAAATATTGATTAATTAAAAACCTTCAAGGGGAGCGCGTCAACCGCAATGTAGCGACGTAATTTGGGTTACGGAAATGTGTTAGGCACGAAAGCTGACGATTCGGGCGGACAATAAGATGGCTGTAAAGGGGGTGCCGATATAAAACAAACCAAGAGAAAAAATTGGAGGTTAAATGAAAAGGAATGCTAAGTTGTCACAAACAAAACTGCCTTTATCAATTATCAGGGTGCACCATACCTTAAGTACATATGCCCGCTTCAGCCTCTACAAAATGAATGTCATTGTCAGTGCACGCTCTGATTGTCATAATTAATTGTGCCACATACAAACTATTATGGCAGACAAGGACAGACACATGAGAGTACCTGTGACGATAAGGAACCCAATATGGCGGCCCAACTTTTCTAAATGATGAATAAAAATGTGATATTTCGCACCATTTCCCTTTAAATAATTGACCATGCCTGAGTTTGACTACAACATTCACAAATCAGAAAGTTTTACAAAAACGAAACGCACAGAAGAGAGGTTGTGAAACGAACGTAGTCAATGACAACACATTCGTCTTTTAAATAAATTTGAACAAAGGTCTTGAGGAAAAATTCTACAGCTTTTGAAAATGGTTTTAAAACTAAAGTTGAATCCTGTGTCTTTTGTGTTTTCTAAAAGTTCACAAGAGAAGACTCAACCTGAGTTCGGTCGCACGGGGAAAGAAACAGGTGGAAATCTAAGTGCTCTGAATTAACAATGGTTGAAACCTAAGTAGTTAGAACATGTAGGTTGAAACTCAAACATAACTTCCTCATTAGATATACAAGGACCAAAATGATTTTTTCTTTGTTCGTTTTAGTTTCATCTTTTTCTGTCAATGTTATATCAAAACAGTAATAGTCTTATATAATAGTTTATAAATAAGAGGTGTTCTATGATTTCAACTATTCTATTAGGATAACAAAAAGTACATCTAACCCAAGGAGGTCTCCTTGATCTAACGGTATCTTAAATAGAAGTTTAAGAAGTTTAGATTGAACTTTTGACTACCTTTTCTTCATAAGCATTAACTCTCGCCTGTGTAATTAGTCTACCCGTTATGATTGAAACTGTGACGTCACGTCGTCCGTCTGACTGTGCCGGCGTTCTACATAAGAGAAGAGGTGTGGATCAGTCACTAACTGTCTGGCGGTCATTGCACCCACAGACACTAATAATTACCTTACTTTTAGGTGTCGACTACGTCACAGCTTTGGGGACGTTGTACTCTTCTCTTTCTCTCTCTCTCTCTCTATCTCTCTCTCTCTCTCTATCTCTCTCTCTCTCTCTCTCTCTCTCTCTCTTTTCTGCTTTGGTTGAATGAAGACATGACCTCTAGGACATTTTTATCATTCAAGTCATTGTTTAGCCAGCTGCAACATTAATAAGTTTATTTTAGCGTATGATAGATTTTACCTTTTTAATGAGAGATGAATAATGTTATAAGATATGAAATTGAATAATTAACAGTAAGTAGGGTGTCCGTTTCAGAACCAGTAGGTGGGGGTTCAAATCCCTGTCGTGTCATGCTTGAGACGTAAAATTTGGCATCTTCAAAGTGTAAAAAGAGAGTAGATCGCTAGGCCAGTGGTAATCAAAGGTAAAACAAAGGGAGTGATTATTTTGTTATTTCGTTTAGTCCTGTTTGTCCTGATGAAGACCTTTGGTTGAAACGTTGCTTTTCTTCTGTGTGTCTTGCTTTGTCTTTGTTCCACTACACTGGCCTGTTTGTTTCACCTTTGTCATCTTCAGCTGTTTTACCTGCGGATGGCATTATGGTAACACAATGCAGAGAATGCAATTAGCTCAAATTACGAGTCCTATTTTCATCCATGCCTGCCAATATCCATCCAGCTTGTCTAGACAGTGTCTCGGCTTTGGCATGGCTAAAAATGTGTTGAGGAGGGATGTGTTACAGGCAGCAACCAACCAAACAATTGACAACAAAGCAAAAATAGAGAGAAAAAATATAATTAAGTTTGCTCCAGACGACCCTGTTAAAGGTACGTAACTTATCATCATCAATCATTAGCCGAAATCTTAGATCATTATACCCTATCACCCCCCCCCCCCCCCCCATTTTCAGACCTAGAATTTATTTCGCTTTAGCATAATGCAAGTAGCATGATGCGTTACGATAATATAGGTTTGCACCAGATAAGTGTACTGAGACACCATTACTACAACTGCAACTGCTCCAAACTTAATCCTGTCAGGACCACGGCGCCACGCAATCAAAGGGAAATAACTAGCCATTAATTAACTCCCCTGATCATATTTCAGCGCTGTCGAAATCAATCATCGGAGACTGGCTGGACTGGAGTTTGCGATGTGCCGTATTGGCATAACGCAATCCCCACGGGAAGTGGCAGTGCTTTAATCCTTATTATCGTTGCGCTTTTATTTCATCTTCATGCATCACGTTTTCTTTTTTAAAATTTCTCTACAAAGCTTAGGCCTACACATTTTCCGGTATCCCAAACCCGCGTTACTCCCTCTCCTCCCGTCGATTTATTTATGACACAAAGTGACACAATGATGCAGATCGGAACAAGAACACAATATAAAATCCCGATCATGATTTGCAGTTTGCAAGAAATTCCTTGTAATTTGATTAGGACCAAGGCTATAGGAGGGCGTTCAACTCTTACTGTTATGCCATGACCTACATTTTTTAAATTATCGAACGGCAGATATGTGATCGGAGGAAATAAGGGCATCATTATAACAATATTAATAATGGTAACGAAAATGGTGTTGATGATAACAATACTATGAATAATGATGAAAGTGATATTAATATTAATGATAATAATAATAATAATGATAATAATAATATCAATAATAATAATGATAATAACATCTATGAATGTCTAAAATGTTAAAACAAGAAAAAAAGAGACAAAAATGCAAAACACATTTCTCTCGCTAGAGGCCACATAATTTAATTTCTTGATAGCATTAACTATATCTTGTTGTGGAAATAAGATACCAAAATATAATAAAAGGACAGTGGTCATACTGGAGAGATGGAGAGTAATTAAACATATTTTAGCATTCAAATTCTCTTCCCCAAAGAAGTCTAAAAGCATAATGATGAAGTTCAATATTCTAACTGTAATCAATATAGGGGCGAGGGTTTTATTTGATCAATAACCCAGTAATCTTTATTGCCCATGATTATATCGATACCGATATCACCATACGGTCATCAAGGGATTTGTATGGCTTCAATGAATAATGCAAAGTCATATTATGATGTAAGTTATAATAGCATTGGTTGTCCCGTAGGGTGCTATTCCTCATCATTGTCTTGTGAAATCAGTAGGTAATGTGACAACACTGGTGTCATTGCCCAGACGGATAACAGGGGCTACACATTGTAGCCATGCTACGAGACACAGTGGTTGCACTGATTAGCTCCGCATAAAATAGAATAAAAACATCGCAATTTTGGGGGCTCAACTCCAACCAGTGGCGTTTCAATTGTTTTCCTTGGAAAAACAAAGTGCTTTCAAATAATCTGACTTGACACAGGTTTTAAACGGCAACCAACCCAGGTGTTACCAGGGGCTCTGTGCAGCGTAGTGAGTAGATAGTTTGGCCACTACGCCTCCCTGTAATTTGATAGATGAAAGAGAACTTAGTTACGGCACAAAAAGAGATGTAAAATAATCAAACACAAAAGGAAATGTCTTTGGTAAGAGAAACAAAGTGAAATGACAAATACTTCCCAAGAAATGTACTTGTGAACGATTCTGCATGTTGTGACCAAGAATGTTGGGACGTAAATTGATGAAAAAAAAGAAAAAAAGAAAAAAAAAGATACCGATGGGTTGGTAAAGGAATTTTTTGAAATGAGGAAAAAATGTATAGTTGAGTATTCCAACGTCTTTATGTCTTCAAATTTGCTAGGGTTTTTTTCTGAATAGCTACACCTTTTTTAAAGTTTTAAACTTTTGTCGAAGAAAAAATGAATATATATTTGCCCCAGAGGATAAGGAGAAAAAAAGCAACTGGTTTTGAAGTCTATAGGGATTTTGGGCGGGAGTATACAGTATATTGTAACCTCCTCAAACCATCTAAAGAGAATTCCCAATATCCCCAAAAATGATGAATTTAAGATGAATATGGAATGCATTGCTCAAAATCGATGATGGGCGTGAGTTTGAAACATAACAATAAGGATAGAAATCTCCGTGAGAACGCTCATGTGTAGGGGAAATGATACCATTAGCAGGAATGGGGTTCCCCCGTCTATTGCCTTCGGGTACTTCCTGTTAAGATTGATAAAAACTCTCTTAGTAAATTTTTGTATTATTGAACTTTATGTCGTAAGACAAAAATTATTAAAGGTTTTATGCTCACACAAGAGGAAATAGCGGTGGGCCTTGTGGCCCGACACAGGTCATGGACGCCAGATATTTGTTTAAAAGTTATAGGCCTAGGTTTTCGACATCCGGTTGATTTCCTTTCCATTGTTTGAAACCAAAAACGGTAGGACATGGGAGGTTTTGCTCTTAAAAACGTATTTGTTTTCCCTTTTTTGTCGACAGATTTCGATTGGATTACCATATTAATAATTTTAAGTTGCATTTTACAGGCTTTATATTAGTCTAGTTGTTAAGCTGTATTTTATCACAGGATTGCAGTGATAACACTCTTCGACTGGACACATTTTTTTCTCTTGTATATAGAAGGACTTTTACTCCTATCTATCATCTATGTGCTTTATTTTAAGATTGTTTTGTCTCTACTCAATAAGACGTCTAGATACTATATCTTAAATATCAAGACTAATTTTCATCGCATTTGTTTACAGGATGGATAGAAAGTGCAAGGCTTCTGGTTGTTCCACAGGATAATGAGAGTCTGGGTAATGAAGGTGAGAAAATTCCAATCTATGGTTTTCCCAAGGAACCTGAGACAAGGAGACAGCGGATAGCTTGTCTGCCGAATAACAACATCAAGTTTGAGGACATTGCATTATTAAACATGGGTTTCTGTGCTCTTCACTGGCCTCCTGTGGATAATTCTACCCAATCAAGATATTTGACAGAACGAAGCTGATGTTGGAGAACATGATGGAGGAGTTGATCTAGCTATGTTCATCATGAATATCCCCGTTGTGACCTGCTACTAACTGATGATGAATGTTTGATTTTAGCCGACATTCCTAATATGGCTTGTAATTTACCCTTAGATGAGATGATGTTCCCTTATGTGGTTATATTGCTTCGAAGCATGCAGAGCTGTGAGATGATCCTTCTTCAATATTTTTTTTTCTTTTACAGAAAGTCTGGACCGTGGTCGACTGGACTGCCCATTCCAGCCTGGGTACAAATTACTTTTACTTTTTTTCTTCTTTTTTTTCAGCAAATCAGGAACAGCATCTGGCAGGAGGAGATATATCAAGATCTAAGAATTTCTTGCCTCTTATCATCTAAGTCTAACTTTCTGTGATGAATGATTCATATGTTTGTGAAAAATGTATGTGCACAAAAGAAACCAGATGGTGCCCAGCAGAGGCAGGGGAAAATACGAAAACTGCAATATAAGTTGGCCTTTTTTGCAATGTTTCAGCTTCCGATTTGAAACTTAATGGATAATATTTCATATTTCAGATCTCTTATTAATCACTAGAGTCTATCTATCTCTTTCAGGACGGTCATAGTACGAATAGTCTCTCTTCACATTTCAGAGGCCTTTCTAATGCGGCCACATTTGTTAATGTGACGGTCCCAAGCCCGTTGAAACACAGAGGGGAAAGGTCCTACCTTATATTTCACTTCAGTGGATTATCTGGATTTATCAGTGATTGATATTTCTGCTGTGTGTGTTTGTGACATTCTCAAAGGCTGCTCAGTAAGTAGACATAATATTATTATTATAAAAACCGATGAAGGTCCCCCCCCCCCCTCTTTTTTTTATTTTACAAAGTTTAAAATATATAGACGTCTAGGCCCCTACATAGACGTTTTCTTTTCCTCGCCATGATAATAATAATAAATGATCTGGTATATGTTTTTTCACTGATTAGTACTCCCCTCCCTTTTAGAAAACCAACTACAAAGTTCCCAGATGTAATAAAAGAGTCATTTCAATCAGGGTAAATATTTTGAAAAACTGTAAAGACTTTCTTTTTTATATAGTCCTGTCCACTCCTACTCAAGTTGCTCAGTCTTGGTCTGCATAGAAATATTTGAATAAATATCGGTTTAAAAAATAAAAAGGCCTAGGAATATGATAGTATGGTTTGTAATTGATTATAACTGTGTCCTTTGCTACACAATTTAAGACTAGGTCTCTAGAAAAGCGCGTTTTGAACTCGAAATAGTTGGGACCGATCAACCGCAAATGTCTTTGTTTACATTAAAATAAAAGTACCTAATTCAGTGGACCTGAACTTTCGACTTCCGGTTAGCGGTTCCACGACCTGTTCATTCAGATCACTTAGGCGGTGGGGCTATGTGAGAGGTGAGAAAAACAAAAAAATCGAAACGAAATAGGAACGAGATAAACGTATAAGGGAGATAGCCGAGAAAAAAATAGGAGACTATCGGAGTGGAGCCTTGATAAATACAGAGTAGCTGCCCGTGTTACTATGAAGGTTTGCTAGTTACTAGACACGGGTTAGCCTCTCCTGCGTCCACAAAGTGTGTGAGGTTAGGATGTTTGGGTCAATACCGTCGATGTTAGACGCAAGAGGGAAAGAGATGTCTACACCTGGACTGCGTATGACGAAATTCAACAATAAACCTTGACTGGACAGAAGTGCGATTCGAGACTAACACAAGTGTCTCTTTTCTATTCCAGTCAAATTTTGCATGGCCATTCCATTTTCTCATTGAAAAACAAGGATATTTTTAGCGTTTCAAATAGGCTTTAAGTTAGCACTCCTTTTCCTTTTTGGCGCTAAAAAATTGCCACAAAGCTTGATTCCGACTTAAAAATTGAAAACGCTCGGTAAATGTTAATGTCCGACTGATAAACGTCTGTGTTTACTGAACAAAACATTTCGACAATTTAGCATTGGGAAAACATTTGTCGTACTTTGGCCAGAGGCATGAAATGCGTTGGTAGAATGGATGTACCAAGTGATTATTATGGTTCAACTAAAAGAGATCGAAGCCTCAAATGAAACGGACTAAATCCATTTTTTTCGTCATGAGACAAAACAACTATTAAAAAAATGAAAAACATTGAGGAAGTAGAAAAAAGTTACCAGAGGAGGATTCAAACCCTTGACCTGGCACGGCAACCATCGCTTCGCCACCATTAAGAGACAGCGCATCTATTCAATTGGCTATGATGATGGGAGTTAATAGGAGAGGCCAACAGTGGCTACTACTGGATTTAAAATGGGGACCTTTTGACTTTTCCTGATTCGTTCATCACCAGACTCGATGATGTCTAAAGATTCCGTTCAGACGTTCTGTCATAGTCACGGAAATATGAATAAATACCCAAGAATAACCAAAGCTTGATTAAATCTAAGACCAGAACACTCAAGTCGAAATCGTCAAAGGTTTCAGAAACGTACAAGCTGAAAGAAATATTACAATAAATAGGAGTTTCTTTTTGAGGTTCTCAAATTCAATTCTTTTTTCTCTCTCTTCTGTTTATCTGCCCTGCCTATTTCATTTTTTTCCTCGCTTCCTTTAAAATGCTCACTCATACTCATTGCTTTTGGATCTTGTAAGAAAGAACAAACAGAACGAAAACAAGAAGAAGAAAGAAGATCATAAAATACAATAATGAAAAAAAAACAACCTCAACCCTTTCTAGCATAATATTGTATAACAAAAACTACCAACCGGCAATTCGTGTGACACCACAGGGTCTGAAAGTGCACTATGGCACAATAATAGGTGTCTGAAAATTCCCTCGTCAATATCCAGTTCAACCCTTTAACTGCTAAAGGCACCCACATCTTCAAGGTTTTACTATCCTTAAACAAAATATATCAGATTTCAGTTCAGTGGTGATTGGTTCAAGTTGATACAACAGAAGAATGAGAAGGAAAAGACGGGGAACAGGGATGGAGAGTGAAGAAGAAAATGAAAAGAAAAGGAGGAGAAGAAGGAAAGGAGGAGACGAAGGAAAGGAGGAAGAGGAGGCGACAACAATCTTACCTAATGCCATGATCAATACATGCACTCGACAATGATGAAAATACAAAAGCAATAACTTTTCCAACCCCCCCCCCCCCCCCCAAATAAAAATCCCAAACAATTCAGTATTCAGTACTAAGAACTGATTTTTTTTTTTATTGTTTCCAGGAATGTTTCATTTTTCACTAATCAAAACTTGTCTTTGCCTCGGGAAATTTGACTGATTGAAAGAATCAGACATTCTTCCGCCGAATAGTAAATTGGGCACATTGGTGTAGAATGAATTTCTCCCCTAAGGCTCTTGGTCGGGTTGTAGTCAAGTTCTTTGGGCGAAGATAAACTATTTGGTCATGATAAGTCACTCACGTCGCATATTTTCACTGGAGAGATTGAATTTTGATGAATAAAGAATTTCCTCCTTATTGATCGCCGCTATCTCAAATTATTTTCCATTGAGTTCCGAGCATCAATCACGGTCTTTTCATTCTTCTCTATAAGATTTTGCCACATAAACCGGGTTCTTTTTAGCTGAAGTCATATTTTAAAGGATTAAAGGGGTGAGAGAAAAAGGTACATCGACGGAAGGATTGGTGGAGTGACTCTGTACATCGGCTAAGGAAAGACGGTGAGGCACGCTTGAGACAGAGACAGGGCAATGTCCGGGCCTGGAGGGGTTCAATAACTGTTTGCTGGAAGGCACCGTTTGGTGGTGTTGATAGGCAGAGAACTGAGTACATACATGGGTGTTGGGCAAATAATCGAAGAATGTATCCTTATCGTTTCCAAGGGCGTTGGTGCTGGGATAAAGTAATGGAAGAGACTGTACTGTACAGTCAGACGAAAAAAGGTTCAATTGACTACGTGTACAGATTCTAGTAAATTCATATAAATATATAAATAAATGAATATTATATAACGCCTATGTGACAACATCTCGTTGGGTTTTAACACTAAGACACTATAGAGGCCAAAGAAAATGCTGTGCGACCAATTCAAAGAAGCAAGACCAAAAATGTTTGTCATGTTCCTAGTCGCCATTGAAAACTCATACTGTGGGAGTGATCACCTGCTTGCTTTTGTTTTGATTTCAAGTCTCTCTCCAGGCTCTGTGATTAGTTATGTTAACTTGATTGTCTGATTGCTCCATTTATAATCACACATAGAGTTGGGCTCCGACACTACATAATGCGGTATTAAAGGAAGGGATATAGAGGTAGAGAGACTGAGGGGAGGTGAAAGAAAGAGAGAGAAAGAAAGAGAGAGAGAGAGAGAGAGGGAGAGATAAAGAGAGAGAGATAGACAGAGAGAAAAATGAAAACAGATTTAAGGATAAAAGCAACTGAGGGCAAGAAGAAAGGAGTACACAACTTTGCGAGACGTTAAAGAATGAGCGGGTGCCGAGTGAAAGAAGGAGATACTCAGGTGTGTATGTGTTTGTGTGTGTATGTAGTGTATGGGTGTGTGTGTGTTTTGTGTGTGTGTGTGTGTGTGTGTGTGTAGTGTATGCGTGTGTGTGTGTGTGCGTGTGTGTGTGTAGTGTATGTGTGTGGGTGTGTGTCTCTGTGTGTGTAGTGTAAGGGTGTGTGTGTGTGTGTGTGTATGTATGTGTGTGTGACGGGGGAGGAATGTGAATCGGAGTGAGGAGAAATGTTAATTAAGGAATCGTTTTTGGGGGGATGAAATGAACGGGTGGACACGAGGAAAGGCCATGTTCCATTCGGAGCCTGTATTTGCAGTAATAATAACGGCCACTGTTTGGTGGAGTAGGGGAGCAAACACAAGATAGAAAATACGGCCACATAATATAGTTATGAAAAACGGGACAAAAATGGTTGATAGTGTAAATACGACATAAATATAACGTAGCAAATAGAAAGTATCATGGATATGGACTCAAGCTTGAATAAATCTCGACCAAAAAAAAAAAAGAAAAATGAAAAAGAAAAGAAAACAGGAAAGAAAGAAAGTGATACCCCCCCCCCCACCGAAAAAAATAAACTAAACATAAAAACAATATTGACAGCAACCCCCCCCCCAAACGAAACAAAACACAACAAACAGACCATAAAACAACAAAACAAAGAAACATTACAAGGTCCATCATTCTCAAAAAAACAGAAACATACCCTAACACATTCTAGAAAAAATAACAAGAAAATGTGAAAGAAAAAAAAACAGCAAGTGACACAAAAACGCAATTACACGCGTGGGCACGCACACATACACACACACACATACACACACACACATACACACACATACACACACACTCACACAGACCATCAAGCAACAACAAGTTCAATCCACAACCTTCTCTTGAGAACTCCGCCGTTGATATGACCTAAAATGTGATTAAGAGGGGTCTGAGAGGCAAAAACCTCAACCAACTAACGTGATGAAACAACGAAATATATTTACGCAGAAAATAAAGGGCCTTTGTGTGGGTAGAGATAAGAATGATATTTATGTAGCTATCTATCTATTACTGTATAGACTGATTCATTATAAACATAGACAAAAGAACACAGCAAGGGAAACATCAATTTTGTAGTCTTTCCCATGTACCTTTGCATTTTGACTTTACCTACACTATCTGCCTCTAAATTAGCATTTTAGCAGCTGTCTCACTAGGTCCTGGTTGGCCCGGTGTAAATATACCCTGACCGGGAGAAACATGCGAGTGAGCCCTCCATTTATATCTCTGTGGTAGCATGTTAACTGTGTGCTATCTAAAGACTTCCACCCCTGGCAATGACCTTAAGTGTGCTAAAAAAATGACTTTTAAAAAGGCACCAAGCAATCAGCCACTAATATATACTCTAACAGAACACGACAAAATGCGACAATTAAAATAGCCCAGATGGAGACGAAGTAAAACGTTTCAGTTTAAAGAAAATGAGTAGAAGTAGAGGTTCCTACCTATTAACGACACCATCAAGCCATGTGCTAAACATTTAGAGACATTGTGCTAATCCCACACCCACATAAAGGAGACCAGCCCTTATTCACGCACTTATACAATACAGTGATCTTGGGGTCCAGCTCTGTATCTCTCTATCTAAGTTCTAAACTGGTGTGTCTGTCTACACGATCTGTCCATACAGTCATAGCAGCACAGGGTCTATTATACTCATAAGCTTCTCTATACAAAAACTGTAGTAAACTTCAAGGATGAAGGTTACCCATGTCATAAAATATTTCTATAGATAAAATTCTGGGCATTTAATTTTGTCTTGTCCCTCTTTCGCTAAGCTTTAACTTTAGACAAACAGAAGACGCGTAGTTATTGAATGAAAGACTTCAAAACCGACGCCGTTAATTCGAAATAGCATTTTGACGTCACCGTCACAACATCTTTACACTCTGCCATCAACATCATACACATAATAATTTACTTTTCTTCTTTTTCTGTATTAATAATATGTCGGTAATGCTGACCAGGCGCAATTAGTCTAGAGGTTGTGATAGTCCGTCTCATTCTTGTAGGTCGCAGGTTCGAATCCCGCTTCGTCATCCGACTTTAGACGTAAAATCTGCATTTTAGTTTTAGCAACTAATATCTCGCCTGTGCTCGGCACCATGCAACTACTGATTTGCCCGGTGTCAGTTTGCTCTGTGTCACGGCGTTGAATTGTCTAGAAAACTCCGCCTTTGAGATGTCCGAAAAAATATGTTTAATAAAAGATGTTAAGGACTTAACAAGGCAACAAAGTATGAAGCAAGTAACAGGGGATCAGCTCACTGTCGTGTCTTTGGTAGCATTTCGGAATAGGCGCTTTGGATATCTCTCTCTCGAGAGGGGGATGGGGGATCGCTAGGCCAATGGGTAGTGGTATACATTGAAATCTGGACAGGACGCAGGTCTATTGCAGATTACTTTCCCAACCCAACTAATGGTTCGGCAGCCATTTTTACACCTGATTGGAGGCAATTGGAGTAAAGTTTTTTTTGCCCAAGGAAAAATCAGTGTGCCGCTGGTAGGATTCAGAACCCCCCCCCCCCCCCCCACACACACACACCTTTCCGCCCGTCCTTTGTGACCCTGTGCTGCGTCGCTACCAGTTCGGTCACAGGATTCCCTTGCTTCATTAAGCCAACAACAACATATTTTCAGTGATTTTTGCTAAAACCTCTCATGCAAATCAATTCAAACTTTCTGCCAAATAGGGCGATCACTGCTGAGGTTTGACCCTAAAATCAAGAAAACCATCGACAGATGTCCATCCTCATTGACCCGATTTTACAAGAAGCGCAAAGTATCCTAATCAAAAACAAAACATACCAAAGTCGTATAAGAATTTGTTCCACAATTTGCTATTCAATCATAATTTCTTTGTCTATTCTTAATAAATAATGAGATTAAAATTTGAGACAGGATAACATTATTGTTCATTTCATTTTGCCAATAGCTCATTTCCTGTAAGCCAGGAAATAAACACACAAAACGAGTAATAAAAAACCCCAAACTTTGAATCGGCCATTCTTCTATTGCACCCTGAAGCAAGACTTTTTATTATATTTATTTTGTGCTTCTTTTGCCGTTTTTGAAAAGACTTGAGTGGAAGCACACAAACATGCTATGGGCTTTACACTCGAATTTTGCTTCAGTGGATACTGTTTATTCGTGTGGAAAAATGAGGAATCCTTTCATTACCCCAAGTGTACAAATAACAGATATTGGCTGCCTTCTATGTTTTCTGTCTTATTTTCAATTTGTAGTTGTGAAAATAGACGCCCCCCCCCCCTCAAAAAGGATTTCGATCATGATAAAGGTTTCGATCATGATGACGGATGTAGTGAGGAAAGATGAGGAAAGTGATAAAGGGGACGAGGAAAAGGAAAGGAATGGATGAAATGAATTTACAGAGGAATGCAAAGGAATGGAATTCTAATAGTTAAGATATGCTAATAAAAGAAAGGACACACATACACACACACACACAAATTTCCTCAATCAGTTTGTCGTCCTGCGTTACATCGTGTGATAAACTCTGTCCGTCCTCTCACCCCCGTCGCCATTTTATCCCGCGGGATTCTCGTCTCGTCACAATAATTAGGACGAGATCTTGTCAATCCTGACGTCACGAAAAGGGGGGATAATTGGGAAATCAATAAAAGAATTAACTGGGTGAATGTCTATACGTATTTTCGCCATTTCGCAACCCGGGTAGGTGTACCCGACACGACTTTCGTGAGAAATAAAAAGGTAAAAAAGTAAACATGTGGGGGAGGGGGGTGGTGGTAAGGGGGATAAGGAGGGGGTGCATCAATGTTGTTAGTGCTCCACGAGTGAAACGCTTTTCCTATAATAAATGATTTGTTGGCTGACTGTTGTTACATGTTTAATAACGTCTCTTAAAACACGATTTGATAATTATCATATTGAAGGTACAGCTCTCTAAACAAAACGTTAACAGAGAGTCAAGTTGCGAGGGTAGATGGATAGATGAATGAATGAATGAATGAATGAATGAATGAATGAATAAATGAATGGATAAAAGTGGGAACGAATGATCGCAAGGATTGAAAGAAGAAATGAATGGAAAAACAAATCATTTAGGTGGTGGGTATATTAAGCAATTCATGAAGCCAATCGATAGGAAAATCACGAAGAATTGATGAATATAGAATACGAAAGAAATAGAGATGTAGAATAATATGAAATAGAAGCATGCATCTATGAATAAATGAATAAATTATTAAATGAATCCATAAATAAATGAATAAAGCGATCGAATGGAGGGATGCAGGCGTGATTGGAATCCACCAAGGTTGGAAAAATATTATGTTTACCGGTTGTGATAGCAATAGAAGCCATTGTGTTTAACTGGATAGGTCGCCCCATCGCCCTGCCTAGATCGTGACTTTTGGTATCAGCTGTTCAATTTCTTAAAATACCTAATTCGCGACTTGACGCCCAATCTGGCAACTCTTGTTCTCGCCGGATTGCGAAAGTAAAACGATGTCCTCAGTGAATTGATGGATTGGACCGAAAATGAATAAAATTAGTTGAAAAAAAATCATGTTTTATTAAAACTTTGATCTAATTAAGAATACAATACCGCAACACTACATTTAATGTTATGGATGCTGGTCACATTTCGTATGTATTTGTAACGTAGTTTTTGAGAATATATTGCTCGCTAAATTTCCCTTCGCTCCATTAGTATAGTAATATTAATAGTCTTGGGGCCACTGGTACCCCGCCCCCTCCCCCCTAGGGATTTTATATGGTTATGTTTTCCTTATTGTAGGTGATGTGAGGAATACGGAGAAAAAGGTTTGCATAAAAAAAGGTGCACGTTAAAGAGTTATTGCCCTTGAAAGGTATCAAGTGCATTTTTTCACGAGTTTCATGTTTTTACCTGTTATTTTGTTGAAAATGTTTCAATTTGGACATGGGATAGCTCAAAATGTTCCGCACGAAATTCCCTTTCATTTGATGTATTATATAATATGATACAATCTGTTTAACATGATTTGTTGATGTAAAACTGTTGAAAAAATGCACTTGATGACCTTTCAAGGGCCATAACTCTTTAACGTGCAACTTTTTTATGCACATTTTTTTCTCCGTATTCCTCACATCACATACCATAATGAAAACATAACCATATAAAATCTCTAGGGGGGGGGGGGAGGTTATCGACCACTAGCCCCCGGACTATAACAAAGACAAAAATATTAAATGTCAGTAAAACAAAATTACAAGCATTGTACCCTTCACATCAATCGATTAACATGCTGCTACAAAGAGATAAACGGGGGATTTATTGAAATATCCCACACTATCATGATATACTGTCACACGGCCACCCAGTCTTTGCACTATTCCTATAAGCCGAGCCCATGCTAAAATGCCACTTTTAACGTCTTAAGGGGTGTGTCCACTGGGAGGTTTTAGGAATAGAAAAACGGAATGGAAAAGTCTTGGGTGTTTCTATTTGTGCAATTTTGGAATCGCACCAATTGAAACACCCAAGCTTTTCCCATTCCGTTTTTCTATTCCTAAAACCTACCAGTGGACACACACCTTTAGTTATAACGCAGCTGGGATTCGAACCCCCGACCTACCGGTTCTGAGGTGGATGCTCTACCACTTTAGCTACGAG
>JAUEKZ010158402.1:0-2500 GCA_031471865.1 Melibe leonina | reverse complement strand
CTAGTCTATCGCCTTAACCATCCGCTCACGTTTCGCTACATACCAACGTTACTGCTTTCTTACTGCTAACTGTATGTACCACAGCATTCTACTTGTCTACCTGTCTGTCTGTCTGTCTGTTATGTCGGTCTATCTACATGTATTCACACATATTCATACACATGCGCCCCTCTCTCTCTCTCTCTCTCTCTCTCTCTCTCTCATACACACACGTACTCTATCTCCTCCTCCTCTCTCTCTCTCTTTCTTCCCTTCTCTCACTCTCATACAAACTTGGTACTACACACACATCCTCTCTCTCTCTCTGTCTGTCTCTCTATCTTCTGTTTTCCTCCTTCTGTATCTCCCCTTTCTCTCTGTGTCTCTCTATCTTCTGTCTTCCTCCTTCTGTGTCTCCCCTCTCTCTCTCCCTCTCTCTGTCTCTCTCTGTCTCTCTGTCTCTCTGTCTTCCTCCTTCTGTGTCTCCCCCCCTCTCTCTCTCTCTCTGTCTCTCTATCTTCTGTCTTCCTCCTTTTGTGTCTCACCCCCTCTCTCTCCCTCTCTCCCCCCCCTCTCTCTCTCTCTCTCTCTCTCTCTCTCTCACACACACACACACACACACACACACACACCTGTGGACTTCGGCCATCACTTCAGTCCGAGGTCTGACAAGGCACCTACGGCCAGATGCTGATAGAGAAAGATAACGTACTATTACTGTTATGTTATGGTACCTTGTGAAAGGGAAGTAGAAGGAAAAGAGACTAAAAAACAAAAACTGATTGGTGAAGAAGCTGGAAGAGGGGATGGCGTAGAGCTGGGGGGAGGGGGTGTAGGGGGTAATCCTTAAGAACCGTCAGGCCAATAGACCCGGGGTGGCACTGATAGATAGATTGATAGATTTGTGGATAGGTTGATAAATATGTGGATAGATATATTGACAGATAAATGTATAGATAGATTGATGATTGATTGATTGATTGATTAATTGATCGATAGACAGACAGACAGACAGACAGATATATATATAGATAGATAGATAGATAATTTGATATAAAGATAGAAAGAAAGATAGAGAGATGGATGGATGGGTGGATGGATGGATGGATGGGTTTATTGATTGACGGATGGATGGATACATGCATGCATAGATAAATAAATAGATCGATACAATGATAGATTGATAGATCGATGGATTGTGGATGGACAGATATCAGTGAGATAGATAGATAGATAGATAGATAGATAGACAGACAAGTAGGTAGATAGATAGATAAATGGATGGATGGACGGACAGATGGATGGATGGATGGGTAGATAGGAAGAGCTATCGATAAGATCCAGGTTGGAGAGAGGTGCTAGGGTTAATTGGAAGGAATAAGCATCAGATGGTCTCCGTCTCAGCTTTCACTTCCTTTCGGTGAAAATGTCAGAGGAGGCCATGGTGATTAGTAATAATGGTGGTGGTTGTAGTGGTTGGTTGGTTGGATGGTTGGTTGGATAGTTGGTTGGATGGTTGGTTGGATGGTTGGTTGGATGGTTGGTTGGTTGGATGGTTGGTTGGTTGGATGGTTGGTTGGTTGGTTGGATGGTTGGTTGGTTGGATGAATTGTTGGTTGGTTGAATGGTTAGATGAATGGTTGGTGGTTGGATGGTTGGATGAATGGTTTGTTGGTTGGATGGTTGGTTGGTTGGATGGTTGGTTGGTTGGTTGGATGGTTGGTTGGTTGGATGGTTGGTTGGTTGGTCGGTTCGATGGTTGGATGAATGGTTGGTTGGATGGTTGTTTGGTTGGATGGTTGGTTGGTTAGATGGATGGTTGGATGGTTGGATGGTTGTATGATTGGATGGATGGTTGGTTGGTTGGATGAATGGTTGGATGAATGGTTGGATGGATGGTTGGTTGGATGGTTGGTTGGTTGGATGAATGGTTGGTTGGATGGTTGAATGGTTGTTTGATTGGTTGAATGGTTGGATGAATGGTTGGATGAATGGTTGGATGGATGATTGGTTGGTTGGATGAATGGTTGGATGTATGGTTGGTTGGTTGGATGAATGGTTGGATGGTTGGATGGATGGTTGGATGAATGGTTGGATGAATGGTTGGATGGATGGTTGGATGAATGGTTGGATGAATGAATGGATGAATGGTTGGATGAATGGTTGGATAAATGGTTGGATGAATGGTTGGATGGATGGTTGGATGGTTGGTTGGATGGATGGTTGGTTGGATGGTTGGTTGGATGGTTGGATGAATGGTTGGATGAATGGTTGGTTGGTTGGATGAATGGTTGGATGGATTGTTGGATGAATGGTTGGATGAATGGTTGGATGAGTGGTTGGATGAATGGTTTGATGAATGGTTGGATGAATGGTTTGATGAATGGTTGGATGAATGGTTGGATGAATGGTTGGGTGGTTGGGTGGATGGTTGGATGGTTTGATGGATGGTTGGATGAATGGTTGGATGAATGGTTGGATGAATGGTTGGATGAATGGTTGGATGAATGGTTGGATGAAT
>JAUEKZ010158291.1:2614-14655 GCA_031471865.1 Melibe leonina | reverse complement strand
AGCGAGGGTTAAAACTGAAAAGTAAAAGTGAGTGATTTTCATAGTCTCATTCTACATTGCATATTCTTTCACAGCGTGCTCTGACTCTAACCCAACTAAAATATGCAAAATCTTGGAAAATGTACGTGTTCTTATACCAGATAAATCAGATTTAAGTCAAAAGCCTGTCAGTTCATTGAAATCTGATTTATCTGGTATAAGAACGGGCCAATATTGAAGATTTTGTATCTTTAGCATCGTAAGTTCCATATATATATTGTCACATGTCAATATTGCGACGCTACTCTTTGGCAGACACCTTGGATGTTCCTCCCAAGAACAGGCACCAAAGACCATTTTAACCCTTTCACTTTCACAGCGAGGTCTAATTCTGACCGAACTGAAAAATAATATGCAAAATCATGAAAATGTACGTGCTCTAATACCAGATACATTCGATTTCAGAGAACTCGCATGTGGCAAAAGCCGAAATTCAAGCTTTTGGCATATATATGTCAGTTCACTGAAATTTGATTTACTTGTATTGGGTAGAAGAACAGGCAACTCTTGAAGATTTTTTTTAGTTAAGTCACAAACATTGAAAGTGTGGGGACGAACAAAGACAACACATGAAATAAAAGTTGACAATTTATAATCATAATTGACATAAAGTGAAGGATCCTCATTATCAAAACACACACACACACACACATACCATAAGCACCGCATTGGTTGGTTGGGCATGGGCAATTCAACAAACCTCCAAGAATTCACAGACTATCTTAATGATCGAACTGGCATGTAGGTGGCTAATGATTATAAAACTTAACACTTTTTTTTAACCCTTTCACACCTTGGTGTGATTCTAACCGAATTGAAATATGCAACATTTTGAAAAATGCAATTGTTCTTACATCTTGACGATTTTACTGACATATGCCAAAAGCCTGAAATTCCGGCTTTTCACAAATGTTAGTTCACTGAAATTTGATTTATCTGGCATAATAACAGGTAAATCATGACGTTTTTAGTGTCTTTACCATTGATAGGGTTAAATAAGTTTGAAATAATAATTATTATGGTGGGTCAAGAGGAACAACAAAGTGAAGTTAATCATTTTATATTTTGAGTAATTCCCCTTTGAATATGCTTTTAATCAATCTCGCACAGATTATAAATAACGGTTAATTATTACAGCGAAAAACTATCATAGTCATAGTTCCGAATTACAATATACAGTTTACAGGGGTAAAACTATCAGAGCGCAATGTTTTCAATGTATCTGTTTAAAGTTGGCAGAAGAGTTTTTAATCTTTAATTTATACTTCACCACCAAATTTCATGTACATATATTGAATAATGTAAATCCCATTTGCATACAGTGAGGAAGTTTATTGACTGTACATTATCTTAATTAAGTTAACAGTGAAGTGCGATCTAAGTTTGTAGGCACATTAATAAGATTCTGAAATCAATCAACAGATGACTCAGATTTTTGTCATCGCACCACATGCCAAAGATGTCCACCCTGTGGAGTTTCAATCTGTTCAGGTCCTTCTACATTAAACTTACCAACTTTTTTTTATAGACGACGTTCATTTACACTTGCTAGTTATTTTCATAAATGGCTAATTTTAATCCATAAGTTTTTCTTATAAACTTTGAAATTGTGTGATTGTATTCCAAGTTTGGTAAATGATATCGGATTGAAATTTTTAGTTGTAAAATTGAAAATGTTTTTTTCGGCACATGCACTTTCTTACTGCACATTGTTCACTGGTGGTTGATTCATTATGACTTGGCACAAAATAAAATGCTTTTAGAGAGAGATACATTACGTGTTTTGACTTCCAATGGTTAGACTATTAGAAAGTGCTCTGGTGGGTGCTGGTGTTACTTCTGCGGGCGGTTGGTGGGCACTACTTATGTCTCTTCTCTTTTGGCTGTATCTATCACTATCATCTTACTTTTCCAGCACTCTCTCCAGTGCTTCCTAACAAGCATACACACACACAGCTGTTTATTTGTATCTGTTAGCTCAGTCTTGGTCCTGCCTGTTGTCCTAACAGACTTATGGTCATCCCCATAACAAGTGACCCTGTAGTTAGGTACCACAATGTAAAACATGAGGGATAACCATAAGTCTGTTAGTGTTAGTGTTAGGACGACAGGCAGGATCAAGACTTGAGCCAACAGATACAAAACAACTTCACAAGTTGTTTTGTAAGTTTATTGAGAGCTTTAGATCGCTTGCAACTGATTGATATGATCATATAAGCGCCTAGAGGTAAGTAAGAAGATGATAGGCTAGTTAAAAGAATAGCCCGACTTTGACCCTGCCAGGGACGTTTCACAGAGAGATGATTTACAGGAAAAACAAATCACCTCTGGCAATCACAAAGCAGGTCAAACAAACATGTGTAGTAATGGCCACTGCCCACATCATGCACTATTGTGATCCAGGGAGACCCACGATATTCTACTGCTCTTTGTGTACAAAAATACGGTCCTTCTAGATAGCAAGTGACCCTGTTGTTAGACACTGCAAAACATGGGTGGGGGGGGGGGGGTGACCATAAGTCTGATAGTGATAGGACGACAGGCAGGAGCAAGACTGAGCTAACAACAGATACAAAACAGCTGTGTGTAAATGGGAGCACTGGAAAGAGTAAGATGACGACAGATATCAGATAAAGCAAAAGGGAAAATATAGATAGAAGCGACCACAAAAATGTATTATCAAAGATCAGCTACATACACATTGTAGTTGTAGTGTGAGTTGCTTGAGGTCTTGATAAAATCTTAATGTTGCTCCTCTTGCTTACATGACTGCCAATAATAATGACGACAATGACATCATGGGTTCGCAGGGGCGAATCCTGTAGTAGGGTACCATAAGTGTAAAACATTGGGGATGACCATGAATCTGTTAGGACGACAGGTAGGACCCAGACTGAGCTAACACTAACAGGTACAAAAGAGCTGTGTAGTGTGTATGCTTGCTATGGAGCACTGGGGAGAGTGCTGGAAAAAGTAAGATGACAGGTAAAGCCAAAATAAGCGACCACCAGATAAGCCTACATTGTAGTTGTAGGTCAATGGTGACAGATTAATAATAAAAATAAAAAATGCAAAACACAGACTGGAATTAAAACAAACCTGAATTTATTACCTTACCATATCAACACAGACTCAGGACATCCATATTACCATTACAGTATGTGGCTTTTATCTTTAAATTTCAAAGACAATGACAGTGACAGACAGCAATTAATTTGTTTGTTGAGAGCTTTAGCTTTAGTATCAGCGCCCACATGCAAGATAATAGATAAATGAAAAGAATAGACAGACTTAGACCCTACCAACTACCAGGGACTTTTCACAAAGAGATGATTGTACGCAGAAAAAAAAAATGTTTCTAAAAAAAGAGGACAGATAATTTACATGAAAAATATCTCTCACAATCAACATAGGGGAGAATGATGAACAAATAGGTGATAGCCATTATCCCCCTTATGCAAATGCATATCCAGGAAGGAATTAAGAAAAATAACTTCTACAGCGTTTTGGGTGCCAAAGTACTCAGTCCAAAACAGCAAGTGACTATTACTATTAAGTTTGTTTATTGACAATTTAAGGGCGCTTGCAACTGCTATGGTCATATGTGTATAAGCGCCCAGGGGCAAGCAAGAGGATATGTTAGTTAAAAGAAGAGCAGACTTTACCCTGCTAGGGACATTTCACAGAGAGATGATTTACAAGGGGAAAAAATATCACTCAAAAAGGTGACAAAGAGAGGATTTACAGGAAAAAACCACCACCTCTCACAATCGCAGAGCAGGACACACAAACAGATAATGGCTACCACCCACATCATACACTATTATGGTCCACGGAAACCCAGGATATTCTACTGCCCTTTGTTTACTTAGTACAAAAGTACTTAGTCCTAGATAGCAAGTGACCCTATAGTTAGGTAGCATTGTGTTAAACATGAGGGGTGACCATAAATCTGTAGACAACAAGCAGGACCAAGACTGTGCTAACAGATACAAAACAGCTGTATGTGTATGCTTTAAGGGAGCACTGGAGAGAGTGCTGGAAAAAGTAAGATGATAGATAAGGCCAAAAGATAAGGAAAAAAAGTAGCGCCCACCAGAGGCGCCTGTCAACCGCCTGCACACAACAGGTCGGTCAAAAGGTATTGTTTGTTTATTGAGAGTTTTAGAGCACTTGCAACTGCTATAGTCATATAAGCGCTCAGGGGTAAGTAAGATGATAAGCTAATTAAAAGAATAGCCAGACTTCGATCCTGCCAAGGACGTTTCACAGAGAGATGATTTACAATGAAAAAAATATCATCTCTCAAAAAAGGTAACAAAGCGGTGATTTACAGGGAGCACTGGAGAGAGTGCTGGAAAAAGTAAGATGATAGATAAAGCAAAAAAGAGAAGAAACAGAATTAGTGCCCACCAACCGCCCAAGAGGTAGGATTGAGACTGAGCAACAATAATACATTATGGAGAAAGTGCTGGTAAAAGATATGTGAAATTGAAAGAAAATGAACAAGTAAAATCTGCCAGAGAGGCCCACTCATAACTGCAATCACCGATGAAATCATGCACACCAACCCTGCACAATGAGATGTCAATAATTCCTGTTACTGATACCTAAATATGTTTCATATAACATGGATCAAACAAATTTAAAAACCTTTTGAAAATATTTACTTATACAATTTTGACCATTTACGATAAGTATTGAGATATGAATATGAGATAAATCTGTGAATTGATGACACAACAATGTAGAGGCAGACAAAAACCCTGATGGCTAGACAAATGCAATGGAGTCAACTTAAGATAAACATATTGAAATTGAAATATTGTTTAATATAAACCTTTCCTCTAACCTCATTTCCTTTTCATTTAGCCAACTACGGTAATCAATGTAGATTTAAAGCAAACGCAAGTCAGTCTCCGTCAGCTCAAAATAAGCTATTCTCTGTCGCACTGTTATTTTTTAACACATATTTCATGCTTTATCTTCATAATCTGAAGAACCAAATCAAAATTGTCACTTTTGAAAACACTGAACAAACACCTTCACACCCGCTGGTGTATTTAGCTACTAACTAAACATATTAGAAGCGCCTACATTTTAAATTGAAAGGTTATTTCCTTTGAACAAGGAGTTTATCTTCATCAATCCTTGGCCCAGATTTTATGATCTAAGAATATTAGCCCAACACACAGTGCACCACTATACAAAAGAGCGTTGACCCATATGGTTGTAAAAGTAAGATGAAAATGAATTGTTTTATACTTCCTTTTCATGAAACAATCAGGGCAAATGAACTGGTAAAAATGCCTACATGTATGAATTAGGAAAACTTGATTATACTGATATTGGTTAAAATGTTATATAAGCCAGAGCCATTGTGTAAGTCCACACTTGGTAATATTATCTAATAAAAAAACATCTGCGTAAAGGCACACTGTCAGTTTTGCATAGTAGTTAAAGTATACATCATAGTAGGGACAGGAAGAGAATATCAATTTACAATAACGCCCCCTTTGTCTTGATCAACAGCTGGCAATGATGCGGCTGCCTGAGCTACCTTCTTTTTCATCATTTCTGCTCTGAATGCTGCAAAATTTGATTTGACTTTTTTGGTGTTGCCTTTAGCTTTTGGTGCAGCAGCTTTCTTCTGTTTATGAAAAAGGAGATAGAGAAAAGGCAAAATAATTGCTTCTTTTGCTTTGAACCTATCAAAACACAATAGGTTACTAAATAGCAACAATAATAAAATCCTTAATAAAAAAGAAACAGTTAATAAAACATCTTTTCTAGGAAGCTTACATTTGAGCACAGAACTTACTTTTAGTTTTAGAACAGCTTCAGCTTTCACAGAGTTGTTGCCTGTATGCCAATTAGAATCCCTCATTTCATCCAGCTCCTTAAATAGGGAGTTCACATCCTCAACCTGCAATGAATTTAATTTGCAAAGTAAGCACTGACATTGTCAAGGAAGAGGTAAAAGACATCTCCAGAACAATGAGCGATGGTGCTCATATTCTAAAATACTCCACTATTTATAAGGGCACTCTATACTGAAAAATGATGTTGAAACTTAAATCAAACCTAGCGGATTGTGGTTCCTGGTGTGATTTGAAAAACATTAGCTTCAAAATATATATTGTCATATTCAAATTAATTTCCATCTTTAAAAATTCCTTTGTTACACGATATCTGTTTCCAAAACTTAAGTATTTGATGTCCACAAAGCACAGCTGAATAACAACTTAACAACTTGTCTATAAGCACACTCAAAGTTCCTTATATCGCCACCATCTTTTGGTTGTTGAACAGATTGACCACTATGTCAAAACACCAATGAAAAACTTTTTATACTCCCCTGTGAATCACTCTGTAGCTAAATGCTCTCTACAGCCTCACAGACATTGAGTTCTTTTTTATAAACACACTACCCCCATGGAAATTTGTTGCACTGGGAGTTGTTTTTTCCCAAGCTCGGCGGTTACAATAAGGTTTAAGTGTACAGATCGACGACATCTGTTTTAATACCATACATAGGATTCGGTTATGTCATGCCTAATACCTAGCCTGAGACTGAATTTTAAATTCAGCTTGATTTTAGCTTGGGCTGAATGTTTTGAATTTTACGAATGGTCAAAATATTTAATGCAAACGCAAATGTAGCTGATTTTAGAATACAGACACCCACTTAATTTGGTCTTGCTTTATAAAATATGCTCTAAATGAATAAGGCAAAAGAAGTTTAACTTGAGTTAACAATCTAACAAATCAGTACACTGGAATAATTAATATAAAAAAAGTAAGTGGTTGCCACCTGGAAAAAGATCATGTCCCAAAAGCCTTGAAGATCAGACGAAGTTGTTTTCTTTTCACCCAAATCATATACATAGTTGTCGACCAGACCAGAAAATTGCTTGAATCGTTGCTCTATCAAAAGGAGTGCTTTCCCTACTGCACATCGAATTTGTCCTTGGACTAAAGAAGAAAAAATAATTCATTTAAAGAATTTTAGTAAACCAATTACAAAACAATAATTTCATATTATCTTTTCAAAATTTAGACAGACACCATAAGTCAAAATCAACAGGGATGGATCTTACCACTCCAATGCATGTAAAACAGAGTGAGTTTTCTATATGGTACACTAAATAATCTTAATTAGATCAGAATTTTAAAAAAAACGAAAAATTAAAAAAAAAAGAAAAGAAAAAAAAAAGACACCCAAACCCATAAGTTTTCATTTAATCACTGCTTATGTTAGATAAGGGTTTAAATTTCTTTGATTCTTTCTCTCCTCAGAGGTAACCATCTGATGATCTTCACCTAAATACCTCCCCCCCCCCCCTCCAAGACAAACTTTGAAACAAAATATCAATCAGTCTTTAGAAAACAATCATGTATTTTTTTATCTTGGAAGAAAGAAATAAAAAATTACAATTGTATTTAAATAAAAAATAAAAAATCAACGAATGCCAATCTGAATGTGTGAAATTACCATTCTCTTCAAGTTGAGGTTCGTTTGTCAAGTAATCATTCCAATTGTTGCATAAAACATTCAGGCCATCTGTCTCATGTTTAACTAAGTCCCTAAAGTACTGGCCTTTAGGTGGATCTGTATTTTTTTTTAAAAAGAGAAAAAAATTGAACAGACATTAGAATTAGACGTTGCAGGGAGGAAATCATATTCCCAATCAATTTTTTTCTCATTCTCTCTGCTGATAAAATCCTCTTTCTACCTTTATCATTGCACTACGGTACGTTATACATTACATAGCTTCAATTTTAGACTTTTGGCATATGTCAGTCCACTGAAATCTTATTTATCTCGTTTAGAACAAGGGAATCTTGAATATTTGGTATATTCTGTTTGGTTATTGCATTCAAAAGCTTTACAAGTTGAAAGTGTCAAAAGAATCATTGTCATAAGATTGCATATGAAGGAACTTTTCTAAAGCACAGAAATTGAGGAATGGTTCTAAAGTTGAAATGTTAAATATTTAATAATCCAAACTGTTCAATATTGGATATTTGGAAGTCAGATGAAACAAATGAAAAATATTAAGAAGTAATCCAGGTAAATCTGATGATCTTTTGAATTAGACAAATTCTGTAATCATAGTCGACATTTGACTGTTATTCATTATTTTCTCAACCATCAAAACCAAAAAATCTCACTCACTTGGTGAAGTAACAAGTTTTGATCGTCTCCTTCCCATTTCAATCATTGGACTCTTTTTAAGAATGGTGATCCTAGCATGAATATGAAATAATAAAATGAATTAAGTTTGGCCGAAGATTCCTTCCTTCCAAATTATCGGTCTCAAAGGATTATGTTTGAGAAACTGCCATACCAGCACCCAGGGACAGGTCATCATTATAATAAAAATATTTTTCATTGAGAATCTAAGATTTCAGGACCGAAAATAAATTTTGCAATACCTGAACTATGGTTTGAACTTTTGCTGTTTCCCTACTTTTCTTAAAAACAAAACCCCTGAACATCCTCCAGACAGAAATGTTGAAATAGACTACTATACAGTTACAGTAAGGAAGTTATAATTTTTGTTTACAGTACAGGGAATATGACAGTAAAATAATACAATATAAAAATAACGCCCAGAAAATTGGCATCTGTGATAAAGGCATTTTGAGTGACTGTTCAAACACACTGTCAATAACTTACTGCTTTACCAACTCTAAATGATAATGTTTTATTTTCTTTTTCATGACAAAATTCAAATATTGAACTCTTTTCCACTAGTTAAATTGTATTCTAAATAAAGATAACTATTTTTAATAGAAAAAATTATATCATTCATAACATTCATATTTTAGGGCATTCAATGTTCACTTACATTTGTTCCGGAGATTTCAGCGGACTATGTTCTGTCTTGCGGCGTCCAGCACTCCTCAAGGCAGATAAAGGCAAACCTGGTTCTTTAAAGCCAGATGACTGAAATACAGAATGCCTTGTACGTTTGGTAGATTTAGGTGTAACTAATGAGTTGGAGTTACTGGAACTTGTAACATCATGTGATTTTCTTGGGGTGAAAGGTGAAGTTGCGACTGACGATGCCTTCTCAAGGGATGAAATATCATCGCATTGGGAAGATTGGTGGTCAGAATTATTTTGACTCATTCTAAGAGATTCATCAAAAGACACCTGAGGGAGAAAATCAAAGGAAACATTTTAAATAAAATAGAATTAGAAACTGAAATGAATTAATAAACTCTTCACTCTGTGTTCATCTCCTGAAAAAGTGCTTATGATAATGTAGAATTCAATTTCAAGCCTGCAGTCCTCACAAAGACAAGTCTGGTCAGCACCTCAATCAGCTTTCAATGTTTACAGAAATAATACTATAGACACCCAATATTGACATGTCTAAGCCATAGACAATAAAAGATTATTCAGAGATTGCTCTCCACAGAGTTGCGGGCAATTAATATAAAAAATGGAGGCGCAGTGGCCTAACTGGTAGTGACGCAGCACATAACCCGGGGGCTCCGGGTTCAATTCAATACCAGCGGCACTTCAGTTTTTTCCTTGGGCAAGAAAATTTACTCCAATTGCCTCATCCCACCCAGGTGTAAAATGGGTATCAATCCACAATTTGGGTTCGGGAAAATAATCTGGGATAGACCAGCGTCCTATCCAGAGGATGGCAACCATTGTCATTTGTCCACTTCATGCTACAAAAACCGGGATAAGCTCTGGGTCCATGGGCCATAAGGCTCTAACTTACAATATAAAAAATGACACGATAGAAAATGTGAAATATCAGTGGTAATTCCTCAAAGGAAGCTCTACAAAATTGTGCTTCACAGTTTGCCTTTAAAATTCTCAAATGACTCAGCTCCTCTAACAATTGACCAAACTTTCATTCCTTTCCTGATATTGATATACAACTTTTAAAAATAAAAGGGACAAAAACGGTAATAAATTTTTTATTTTTTTTAAAAAGACGATCATTACCTCAAAGAAACTTCTTTCCCCTTCAACTTTTTCAATAACCAATTCTTTCAGGATACGAGATGCTTTAGCAGATGGGGGTACTTGTTCTACAGTGTATGCCAATGCCAACTCCAAATTACGACCAACTGCAGTTCCTTCATCACTTACACTTATGACGGTTGATTTTCTTCGCGGCATGTTTTCAATGCCACTCTTATTTAACTCAAAACTAACGTTGCTTCGATCTAAAATAGAAAAGAAAGAAAAAATGTAACAGTAATACAAAGTGGAAAGATTAGGGAGTCACTGAAGGACACCAATGGCCATGAGTTAACGTTTTTATCAAAGTCTGTCTTATTGAATATATGCCAATAAACCATATAAAGTAGCATAACCCAAAAATATAAATTAATGCTTCAACTGTGAAACTTGTAAACAAAACTACCATGATTAGGGATTTATATTACAATAAATTTGTACATAAAATCGAATAACTATGCGTAAAAAATCAATTCTAACACTAGCCACCTGTCAAAAAAAAGAAAAAGAAATCAAATTGTTGTAAGGATTTTTTATACATGCAAACAGATCCTCAATTACCAAAAAATAAAAAAAAGTTTAAATCAAAATACTGTCTGGATAACACATGCTAACTGGTATTAAAAAAACCAAAAAACTTTCATCTGCAAGTCATTTAACCTTTCAGATTATTTGGGTCTGTGACTTGAAAGGCCTTTACTATGAGATACCAAATAAAAATATAAATGACCACAAAATTATTAAATGGTGGAATTACCAATAAGTCCAGATCTGGGTGTTTTTGCTGGTGTAGCTGTAGATCTACTTTTACGCCTCAAAACAGAAGATCTGCGTCTAGCTTGACTTTTCCTTGAGCGCAATTTTGGGGTAACATCAGGGATTTTATCTGGGCTGGAATTTATTTCCTCAATACTGGAGGCAGCCAGAGAATCATTTTTCAAGCTTTGTCTTTTACAAAAAGATCCAACCCTTTGTGCGTACTGAGATTTTGGAGTGGATGTAAAATCAATTGATACTTGAGTGTCTGTATCCAAAGTTTGTTGGGAGTGATCCGTTTCCATGTCCTGCTCTTGACTTAACTCATTCTCTAAGCCCTCTTTACTTTCAGTGTTAACCTCACTGAGTTTTTTAATATTTTGAGAGACTACAGACTTTCTACAACTTTTTCGTCTATTTTTGTTTTTAACACTATTTCCAACAAGCAAATCACACAGGGGACTTTTCTCTTTTGAAGATAATTCAAGATTGCTTGATTGTTCTATTGAATCTGATATCAAGGTGTAATTTGGAGGTTCAATTTCAGTAAAATTTGAAAGCTTTTGATCATCAGCATCAACTGTCATTACACAAGATTTTCGGGTGCTTTTCCTTTTTGCACGATTGGTTGAACCAGATACAGAACCAATATCCCCTTCAATATTTTCAGCCTCATTGGTGGAAGGGATCAATAAATCCTCAAATTGTTTCACTGTCAAAGACTTAGAATTCTGATTACTCTTCCTTGAATTTGGTGTGACTAAATTTTTTGAGTTGTTAAATGTTTCAAAGACATTACCATCTCCAATTGGTGTTTTTGGCTGATTTGTAATGGCTTTGCTCAATCTTTTTGACTTACGCACACTCCTACTTTTGGATAATGCAGGAGTAAAAACAATGAGATTGTCCTCGTCTTCATTATTGTCAACTTGATTTTCTTCACAACACATCTCGAGTGCAGCTAATCTCATGGACTTTCTCACACTTTTTCTACTCTTAAGCGGTAGACCAGCAAAAGAGGCATCAGGTGCATTGTCACAAGAGTTTCCAGAGGAATATCCAATGACTGAATTTCCTTCTTCACTAATCTTACTGAAGTCGAAATCATCCAAAATTTTAGGAACTGTGAAGAGAAAAGAAAAACAAACAAGTAAGGCACAAGCATCAGATCACTTCATAAACAATGGTTTGTGGTCAAAGTTTAGATGCAATAAAGAAACTAGAAATATTCAAATTCCTTCATATCGCAAAC